>JAQFVV010006474.1:637500-762903 GCA_028023455.1 Epiperipatus broadwayi | reverse complement strand
ATAATAATAATAAAGATTTTGCTGTTGTTATGTGGCATAACGTTTGCTTTCAAGATTAATTAAAAAACAAAATCTTTTTATTAGAAAATTCTGAATATAAATGTGCTGCTAAAAAGCAAAAAAGTGGCTTTGAAAATTATTTACCACTGACAGCCGAATTTCCAAACAAACAGAAGAATTAACAACTAACTTAAAAGTTGAACCTTTCTCTTGACTGATATGTTACTTATTAAGTTTTTCTGATGTTGATATAACACATAAAATACTGGGAAATATATATCAAAGGAATAATTAGTTCAACTAATGACACAATGTAATCTGAAGCAGCATTCTCAGATCCCAAGGGGTCCAAAAACAAAAAATATGTATCAATCAATATCTAAATGATCAAAAAGAAAGTAGTGCACATGATAAAAAATTAATCAATATAAAGAATAATATTTTTTCTTCTTTCTTCTTCATGTATTTTTTGAAATTTGAATATATGAATATGAAAAGTTTTATTGGTTATTTGAGAAATAATATTAGTGATTTATATGTTTTTAGAGATTGTATCAAGTTAATTAATAATTGGATGAAATATAAACTAAAGGTCATAAAATTAAACCTAGATATAAAATTTTTAAAAAATTGTATTTATTATAATGTGGTTCCAAAGTTTTTATGTTTTAGTAAAATTAAAAAATTGTTTAAACAAAGTGATGTTCATTTTATTGAAAGATTTATTTTAAAAAGATTTATAAACGGGTTATATAGGAAAAGAGATTATATTTTAAATAATATTAAATCTATATATAATTCAATGTGTAAATTGATTACATTTGAAGAAGAAAATTTTGTAAAAAAGATTTTTTTATTAAAGGTAAAAAGATTAAAGAATGAAGTAAATAATAGACATAATAAAAAAATAAATAATTTAATATTTTATAAAAAAGAAAATTTTAATAAAGTTTATAAACAAAAAAAGAATATTGTTTATAATAATAAATTTGATAGTGTTAATAATGATTTTTTAGATAATAATTCCTCAGTTATCAATTTAACAAATAAAGTTTTTAGTAAAAATGAACTAAATATATTAAGAAAAGGGTTAAAATATGTACCTTTTGGAAAATGTAGTGTTAATAAACAAATTATCGAAATTAAATCAAAAATGATAATGATTAATAATTATATTGATAAAGATATTTTTGGTAAAATAGATAATAAGGAATTATTAAAAAGTGATTTGGTGTATGGATTTAAAAAATTAGAATGGGATATTCAAAATAATATAAACAAGGATATGTATAATAGATATGAATGGGAAACCATTGATAATTTAAAAAATAAGCATAATGATATCGTTTTTTTGAAAGGAGATAAATCTTCAAATGTGGTAATTATGTATATAGAGGATTATAATAATAAAATGATAAATATGTTAAAAGAAGATTGCTATATTGAAGTTAAAAAAGATATGAGTAATTTTTTAAATAAAAAGATAAATAAATTTATTACAATTATGGAAAATAAAGAAATAATTAAAAAAAGCGAAATGTTTAGGTTAAAAAGAATGGACGTTATGTGTGCTGAAATTCATGGTTTGCCTAAGGTGCATAAACCTAATATACCTATGAGACCAATAGTGGATTGTTTTAACACTTATTACGTTAATATTTCAAAATGGGTTTATATTAATTTATTTAAAAAATATACTAATTGTTTTGCTGGGAACAAAGTTTATAATTCTGTTGTGTTTATTGAAAAAATTAAGAAATTTTTATTTGGTTTAAAAGAATTTAAAAATATTTACTTTGTTAAACTAGACATAATTAATATGTACACAAATATAAATTGTGAAAAAGCAATTGATCGTTTTTTGGAGATGTACATTGAAGATAAAAATAAAAATATCAAAATGGATATTCCTTTGTTGCATGACATTCTTATGTTATGTTGTAAGGATTTATTTTTTAAATTCGGTGACAAATACTATAAACAGATAAAAGGATTAAATATGGGAAATTGTTTAAGTGGATTTCTAGCAGATATTTATATGTGCAATTTTGAAAAGATATTTTTTAATGTTTGTCATAAACCTATATTTTATGTACGTTATGTAGATGATTATTTCATGATATTTAATGGTAATTTGAATAAATCATTTAAGTTTTGGAATTTTATTAATAATAGAATAGAAAATATTAAGTTTACTTTAGAAAAAGAAAATGATAATAGTATTGAATATATGGATGTAAAGATTTATAAATTTTATAAAAATAATAGAATTAGAATAGAAACTGAGGTTTATAGAAAAAAAATGTATACTGGAATACTAACAAACTGGAATTCCGATGTTGATTTTAAATGCAAAGTTAATATCATAAACAATAGAATAATGAGAGCATTTAAATTATGTTCAAATGAATATAGTTTGGACAAAGAATTAAATTATATAGGAAGGGAATGTATAATAAATGAATATCCATATAGAATTGTAAATTATTTGTTTTCTGCAAAAAATTTGAATAAAATTAGAAGTAATATTTGTATGAATGTTTATAAGAATAAAAAGGTAAATAATGAAACAATAATAGAACATGATGGTAATAATAGGTGCAAAAATAAATTTTTTTTTATAGATAATAACATTTATATTGGTTTTAAGTTATCTAAATTTGTATTTTTGAAATTAAATGAATTGTTAAATAAAATTAATAAAAAATACTGTATAAATATGAAACCTGTATACAAAAAGAAGAGAACTTTAAGATCTTTGATTAATCATAAAGAATTTAATATGCTTGAAGCTATGAATTCAGTGTATTTAATTAAATGTTTGAATTGCAAAAACAATGTATTCTATATTGGAACAAGCAAAAATAAATTAAAAACCAGACTATATCAGCATTTAATTGATAAGAAATCTGCTATCTTTTGTCATAAATTGGAAACAGGACATAAGGACTATGAAATTCGACCTTTGGAATGTATTGGTAATTACTTTGAAAGATTTAACAAAGAGAGTATATATATAGAACATTTAAATCCTTGCTTAAATAAAATCTTAAAATAACTTATATATTTGTGTAAAAAGGAAAAGAAGGAGAAAAATTGACTGTTTTTGTATGGATATTTTTCTTTTTCTTTTTAATATAAAAAATTTCTCACTTTATAAGGAGATGTTGTAGTATACAATTTTTCCAGTTTTTGGTTTATTAGGTATTTTATTTTATTTTGTTATTATTATTGTTTTATTTGATTTTATTTGTCTTATTTTATTTTCTTGTTTTCTTATTTATTATATATTTCTTTTCTCTGTTTTATAGAACCTTGATAAAGTCCATATTATTATCTTGAAAAAATGGACGAAATGTTGGCTATTTATATTTATTTGTGAAGTTATATATTGTATATCAATAAAAAATTTTTTGAAAAGAAAGTCTCTCCGTAGTTTTTGACTTTATACAAAATATTGTAAATGTAAATATTGAATTTGCTATAATTCCAGCAATAACATTTTATATTTGTTTAATCAGAGCCAGCCCAAGAAAAAGCAGGACCTCAGAGCAATTTTTATGTGAGGGTTGTGGGTGGAGATGGTGGCTTTTATGATAAAATATATTTTTAAAAAAATCTTATTTGCAAATAAAGATATGTTGCTTTATGATAGCATGTGGGCACATGACTAGAATAAGTCATTTCTAAATAATCATGCTCTAATAGCTGACCTAATTCTCAGAGTATTTGGTTTTTCCCTTCCAAATCACTCTGGTCAAAGATTAACAGAATCAGAACAGGACAGGGTAGATGTTGTTATATATTGTACAAGTGGAGATTTATAGACTCTTCAACATGTGGGTGACCACAATCTATGGCAGTATCCAATTTACCATATTCCTGTTGGCTTTTTTGCTCTACATAACTTGGAGGAGTCAGCTCTTGATTAGTTAAGAACTTGGTGGTGAATATTAATGCATTGACACCTTATGCTAAATAAATAAATATTGTTTTACAATTATTAGAAATCAAGTCAAGAATAATTCTATTCATTAAAATTTTAATTTATTTTGAATGAGAATTTGCTACAAAAAACCCTTCAAGAAAATAAAACATAATTTTTTGCATTGTGTGTATTTTTATTTTGTTAAATGAAAATAAAATTGCATAAATTAATGCTTATAACATATAAATAATTACTCATTTTTGATTATTTATAAATTATAAATACAGCTTTGTGCAATTTTATCTAGAGAATATTTGAAAAAACAAAATAAAATGCATGTAATATAAAAAGTTATATTTTATTTCTTTGAATGTTTTATTGCGAATCTGTTAATAACATCACTAATTTTTTTTTTTTTTGGCAAATTCTAATTTAATAGAAAAAAATTGTTATTAAAGAGGATCCTTTTTGACTTATGCTGATTTTAGATTAACAAGACCAAAACATTGTGAAATATGTAAGTATACTTATTGTAGTAAGTGAAAAATCTATATCACTGTAAATCAGTGTTTCTACTATTGCATTATTTCAAAAGGAGTACCAAACTCTTCATACAGTCTGCCACCAAGTGCAAGCCTTTAGAATCAATCGATCAGTAAGGTTTGTGCATAAAATCTCTATCTAATGCCTACTCATCTAACACCCCAGACTAGTTTCTAGCTTGTGGCTTTCATCAATGAGGAGCCTTGGATTTGACCTTCTGCATCAATTGATTATAAAGACTTGCACTTGGTGGCAATACTGGATGGAGAGTTTGGTATACTTTTATTAACAGCATATGTAAGCATATGAAATGGTGATCATGTAATGTATTATTTTGACATGATAAGGCTTTTAAATTACAGAATTTCAGCAGATAAATAAAATGGAAATATAATTATGTTTAGCAAGTAGTAAAACATTTAAATTTTTGATCGTCACCAAAAGTGTAGATCATCTAATTGCAGGACCTTAATAAATGTGGGACCTAGTGTGATCACATCATTCACACTGTCCTCAGATTGGCTCTGCATTTAATAATTATTACTTTAAAAGAATTGTAAAAATAACATTAAAATAGTTTTTAATGATACTTCAATCTATTACACACATTTAATAAAATATATAAGCGTTAACATAAATAATTGTGTAGGCAAAAGTTATTTAGTGATATTATTATTTGTATATTGCTTTTTTTTTTTTTTTTAAAATAAACATAAATAAATATAAGGAACATATGTGTCTATAAAAATAATTTCTTTTTTTATAAATATTTTAATGTATAATAACTTGGTATACATATATACATATATCAAATTGAATTAATAATAAAATAATATTATTACTCAAAGAGTAAAACAATCTTTCATGAAAATGGTCAAATATTTTTTTAAATATAAATTAGCAAAAAAAAATATTTACTTTATCACAGCTTTATTATTATTTTATTAATCAGTATACAATGCAAACCTAACATTATATTTAACATTTTTTTTATTAGAAGATCAAAATCTTGAAGCACACGTTAAACACAAAGATACATTGTGTTTTCCTGAATGCTTGTGATAATGATGTTTTAGGTATATTTATATGTTGGACTATTTCCATCATCTAATATAAGTCTTGAATGTCTTTTCAAAAAATTTAATTTATTTAAATATTCCAAATATATTCAACTGTTAGTAATAGCACACAACTTAGTATATGCACAACATTTTGAGGGATGTTATCCCCCCCCTCTTCTTTAAGTATTGCTGGTATGACTAGTGACAGTACTAGCATAGGAATCAAACCAGTACCTTTGATTCTTGAGTATTGAATTTTAAGGTAATGCTCTAACCAACGGAGCCATCCTGTCAAGGGCAACAGTCAGTAGAAATTTCATATACTTATCTATGAGGATCTTCCTGATTTCTCAACTTTTTTCTAAGAGCAAAGTTGATTAGTTGTTTCCATACATTATCTGTATTTACACTAGGATGACTTATGAGATTGTTTGCCATGTTCAATTGGGAAAATACAAAAATATTTACTAGTGATGAAAAAATGCAAAGAAGAAAATTTAAAGAAGCTGCTCACATGACGTTGGTAAACAATTCCACATGTGAACCTAGTGTGACTGTCCATACTGTATAGAACCACTAATTAACTTTGCTCTTAGAAAAAAGTGGAGAAATCAGGAGGGAAATTCATAGATAAGTATATGAAATTTCTACTGACTATTACCTTTGGCAGGATCGTTCACTTGGTTAGTGTGTTATCATAAAATTCAATACTGAAGAATCTAAGGCTCAAGGGTCGATTCTAATGCTAGTACTGTTATTGGTCAAGTTAACAACACTTAAAGAAGAGGGGAGAATAATACCTCTTCAAACATTGTGCAAATACTAACCTGTGTGCTATTACCTAACAGTTGAATGTATTTTGAATATTCAAATAAAGTTAATTTTTTCTAAAAGACATTTTCCTAAAATAAAATCATAATATGTAAGGGTTAAATAATAACTCTGATTTAAAATAAAAATTGTTTTATAAATTAAACTTTTAAAAGGTCTGATAAATATTATTTGTAATTCTGATATTGAAATTTAAATATAAGCTTGTTTTTTTGATAATTTTGAAAAAAATGTCTATTTTTGAAATCTTTAATTAATTTGTAAATTTTTATTGTCTAAATAAAAACATGTATATGTTTTCAAAAGGATTATTGGTCAAATTCCAAAGATTAAAGTAAAAACATGAAAATCACACTTTGATAGAAATTTCCAGCTTGTTTTCAAATGGATTAAAGTAGATTGAAAACAGCCACTGTGTTTTGTCACCTGATCTACCCAAGTTTATAAAAGACTGATAAAAAAAATATCAGTTTTTTGCTTGTGGTTTGTAAGAGTTGACCAGAGGAGTCTGGTTGTAATATTTTAAGCAGTGGCCAACTGGGCCACTGCAAAGTCTGGATAATGATTTTGAAGAGAGCAGTCTGATTAATAGTTTTTTTGTAAGAAGGGACAGCTGAAGAGTTGGTGGCAATATTTTGTTGCAACTTGATGAAGGGCAGCAGTTGATTTTAGCTGACCATATAGTTGGCAGAACATTAGATTGGGAAGCTGCCAATATTTCCTTTGCAGGAGTTTGAAATTCACATGGAAAAAATGACCCACTTCTTTGTGCTGAAATTCATAGCCTTAAACGTGCAGAGGATCAAACCAAGACAGCTGCTTGCCTGGAAAAATCCTAGACAGAAAGAGACCAACTACAGACCAAGATTTTACATGGATTATGTACTTTTACCTGATCGTGACAACAAGCCCGGAATTATATTTTTTCTGATGGGCTAGAAACCAAGCTTACCATGAGAAAGCTTGAAGAAATTGGTGTACTGATGCTACTGTTCATCTATGCAAGCAGGAAAACACAGATAAATACATCGCATGTATATAGAGTGAGTTGTATTTTTTAAAATTAACTTAAAGTAAAATTTGCTCCAGTCAAATGTTGAAAAGAGAAACGATTTGCTATATATATTTTGCTAAGAAATAATTTTCATATTCATTAAAAAAAAAGAATATATAATTTAAATGCAAGCATAGTTTTGTTTGAATTAAAATCGAAAAAGCAAATCTTTTAAATTGGTCCAAAAACGTTGATAATTAATCAACAAATACCTGTCAAAAAAATTGACTATACTTTTGAGAACTTATAAATTGAAACTAATTTTAAATTGTATCTATATTTTTTTTATACTCACGTATAGGTAGGAAATTTATGTATTAGAAAATTATAATATTATTGTAAAAGTTGAAATAGATAAAAGTAGTAAGTGTACACGCACACTCATATATGTAAAAATTTTAATCATTTATTGTATAATCATTTAAATATGTCTATTTCTCAAATGTACTGCACTCTATGTGCATATTTATATATATCAAAACCTACTTAGGTAAAAATTGATGTCATTTATTATTTTGAGAAAAATCATATGTTATAAAACGCCCGTCTATGTAGGACATATATATGTGTTTGTAGAAACTTATTAAGAAATATTGTAAACCATATAATAACTTTAGTTGTGTATATAATTTTGTATACCATTCAAAATCAGAACCCTTATAAGACCTTAATCACTTATTTTTTTATTGTTATTAATAAACTTATTTAATTGTTAAAAATGGTTTCCATCATCTCTTGTTCACATACAGTAATAGAGCCCATGTTCTCTGAGCTAGATTTCGGACACGGATAAATGGAGATGTGCTTAGTGCTTTGGGCATCCAGTGATGATCAATCATCATCCTGGTTGGCACAGAAGAGGATACTCTTTAAAGCCCATGCACAATTATGTTTTTTATTTTATTTTAGTCTTATTAAAAATTTAATTTTATAGTTGGCCAGTACATTAATAGTACTTTAGTGGCCAGAGCATTGATGATGATCAGCATGGTTTAAATGTCCCAGCATTATTGTTCTATTTCTGATTATTGTGTATTTTAATGGATGAGCACTAAGCTGGTGCATCCAAGTTATGTTTATATAATTGCCCAAGCTGGCAAAGGCTCAATAGTTAGCCTGGCCTACAGAAGACCCATTTTCAATCCAGTCACAAGATTGACTGTTGATTTATATATTTTATTGTACTAATTTGTTTATTCTCATCAATGATGATGATGGATGGTTATTTCTCTCTAGTATTTACTTATACTGATATTTACTTTATAATGCTGGTTGATAATAATTATGCTTTAGTTGTTCTTTTGAATTAGCTTCTGATCTCTCAATGTTCTCAGACATTCTATAATCTCATTTTATTATTAAATATATCTTACTTCTCATATACTTTTGAAAAATTATCATAAATTATTTGAAATACATATAAATTGACTGGGAGTGATGATGATGTTTCCATCACCCCAGTTCAATTCCTTGTTCCTACCATTTCCTGAACCCCCATCCCATTATTATATATATATATATATATATATATATATATATAAATTGCTATTAAAATTTTTATTTTTTCACAAACACATACAAACAGTTTACTTCATTGAAATTCCACATTTATATGCTGTACTTTTTTTTGAGAACATCAGAAAAAAACTCATCAGGCAGCAACAGAGCTAACAGCAAATGAAGTAAATTGTTGTATTGAAATAAATGTATAATTGCCAGAGTTATGGAGTGGTAGTTGTTTTAGATTCCTGATAAGGGAAGAGCTCATAATATGAGTTTGTGAAGATTGAATGATTTTTTATTAATCAATTAAGGTTTATAAGTTTAGAAATTCTTTATATAGTACAAAACTATTTAATGTTGCTTCAATTAATGACATATTAACTTCAACCATATGAAAAATAGAAAAAACAATAAATAATTTAACAAAATAGAAAAAGTAAATGTTAATTTGAATTAAAATTTTCATTAAATATATAAAAGTAATCAATTATTAAACATATCACTTACTGATTTTGGCTAATTTAATAGATGTTGGCTTGATACTTAGATATAATATCACATGATCACCATTCTTTATGCTTGCTCAAGCTGTTAAAGCAGGCAAAACTCTCCATAGCATAGTGTCACTCATTGCAAGCCAGAGTAATCAATGGATGTAAAAAGGTTTGTGCTTAAGATCCCTATCTAGTGCCTACTCATCCAATATTCCTAGACTAGTTTCTACCTTGTGTCTTTCATCAGTGGGGAGTGTTTTCAATTTCAGCTCATAGTTTTATAGTTAAGTAGAGATAAAAGATGGCTGCTGAAGGATTGCATTAGATCCTAAGATCTAGGTGCAGTGCTCTCAGATCCAAGACTCCTCACTGATGAAATCCACAATCTAGAAACTAGTCTGGAGATATTGGATGAGTAAGCACTAGATAGAAATTTTATGCACAAACCTTCTGGCATCCATTGATTACTCTGGCTTGCACTAAGTGGTGCTACTGTATGGATAGTTTTGCCTGTTTGATACTTAGATATAGTTTTAAAATTGTTCTGAATTAAAAAAGAGTTTTAATCTTAATCACTGAAAGTTATTCAACTTTTTTTAGATTATTGCATTGATTAATCAACTCTTATTTTTTCAATACAACTTTTCCAATAGTTTGGGCAGAGTTTTAAATATGTTTCCACAATATAATCTATAATAAAAGTAAAGTTTAAAGATTAAGAGAAACTGCAGAAAAATCTATATTATGTACAAAATAGGGAAATGCATAATATATTGGTGGAGAGCACCAGTTCCAATAGTTCATGCTTTTTTAGAGAAGTGAAATTTGATTGAGGACAAATAAGTCAGGCAAATTAAATACATGCTTAGAATATCAGAACACTTTGGTATTTTGGAATGATCAATTGGTCTGTTGAGAGAAAAAAATAAAGTTTTATTATTCAGAAATTAAGAAGTTCAACCCCCATACATGATGCTCTGGGCTGTGATTCATGGCTCTTAAGTAGTGAGTCCATAATCATCAAAGCATATATTAATAAAAATAAATACTGCATCAATTTATCACATTAAATACATTTTGTCTGTTTTTTTGATATTAAGTTTTATTCATGTCATTTTCTTATAGCCACAGTCCATTACTAATAACACTGCTATTTATTTTTATGATCTGTAAATTCTTTTAGTGATTAATGATTTGTGAGATCTTGTCCAGAGTTAGTTCTCATGGTATGTGCTGAAATTAGACTTTAGAAAACTTTGCTACCTCACAGTCACCTGCATTTTATGGTAGCAATCTTTTAATCTTCATAATGACATCATAAATATAAACAAAATGACAATATTTCAGTCATAGAAGTCTTATTATACTACCATCTAGTGCCCATTGTCTTCCACAATTCTTAAATCATTTTAAGATAGATAATAAGGAATAATGGTGGGTTAGCACTGAAGCTTCATCTCATAGGCCCAGAATAACATTTTTGTCTTCCTACAAAGTGAACAATATGTCTTCCAATATTACCCATTCCTCAATATGATGACAATGAAATGAGTAAAATATATATTATCTATATTTCCATGTTTACTTCAAACACATAGGTACAGATGTTAAAATATGTAGGTGGTTCCTAATATACATTTTGGCCAGAAAAAATCTCAATTAGTCCAAATTATGTCAGTCATATTCATGAGTCAGAGAACCACTGTAAATTCAAATAAACATAATGAATAAACATGCCCTTCATAGTTTAGTGACTGGAGAATATGGTCCTTAGATCATCAGATTGATTTCATTCTGCAATTTTAGCGTCAAACTTCTTATCAATTCCTGACCAAGAAAGTTATTTGACATTTTATTTTATTAACTAGTGACATGTTCTTCAAACAGACCTTATTTCAAACAAATCATTCACCCCATAACTATACAATTAATTGTAAATTACTTTTATTAAGTTGGGAATTATTACATTTCTTTAATTGGAGGTCTCAACATTGAACTTTATTAAAGATGAAATATATATCTATTAACATTAGAGTTTATTTAATGTAATATCTCAGATTACTCATTTACAAAATCTCTCTAAAAACTTAAACTTCTTTTAGTGAATGAAAGTTGTTCAAAAAGCACATAGAGAGTCTGTTACAGGGGAAAAGGTGCCTTATTTTTTCTCCAAGCTAACGCCAATGCCATCTATAAATTAACACATGCATTATATAAAAGTTTATTCAGTACAATAATTTTAAGATATTAGAACATCTAGATTACAAGTTATGACAGAAAGTGACAGTGTGTTTTCTACCTTAAGTCATGATGGAATAATACCATAACATTAAGTTTTATGTTAAATTGGGCAAAACTGCTGTAGGAAATGTTAAAATGATTCAGATTGTGCATGACAGTGAAAGCATGAGTTATATGTGTTCAAGTTATTTGAAAGATTATATAATGGTAGGAAAACATTGAAGATGATCCATGAAGTTATAAAACAGAATGTGACATCTCATGACATAATTAATGATGTAGACTTGCTATGATTGTAAAACTTTTGTGACAAATAACTAATTATGTTACTATGTAATGCAAGTGTTGACTCAGAGATGGCGCTGCAGACAGTTTGGAGAGAACTAAATATGATTTCACTGATACACACAAATGTAATTTAATGGTCAGCTGAGGACCCACAAGTATGATTGATCTCAATCACTAGAGGTTGACCCTAAACTTATGGCTGACCTCAATCACTAAAAGGCAACACTAGACTTACAATCTAGGATTTTTTACTTCTGCTTGCAAATGGTACAATTCAAATGTTAAGTAAAAACAGACTGTACTGGATGTTTCATGTAGTGGTATATATAGAAAATTTACTGGCGATAATCTCAAACCACAAACTCTCACAGAGACATCGATCACTTTTAGTATTTTTTTAAGTGTCCCCAAGATTTGGAAAAATCTTGAAACTCCTGTGAATTTCCTCAGATCTTGTGATTGGACCTTGTGATTATTTTGTTTACCACAGAATAAGATTGTATATTGAAGCAATGGATTTGAAATCCAATCCATGCTTCATACCTTCCTATAAGCTGGATTAATATTGTAAACCTAAATTAAGTTTATAGGCCAATATCAGCAGGGTTTTGCATTACAGCTAAAATTAATTACGTTTATTAAATTTGTATTTGCTTGTAAATATTTTCTTTTAAATAAATTCCATTGTAACATTAAAATTGCTGTTAAAAATATTACTTGTGAAAACCGTTTAGTCAAACATATATATACGTCAAGCATATATATATATGAGAATGCAAAATTCTGCTGAAATAAAACGCTTATTGTATTAAAAGAAATAAGAATGTATTTTACTTTTAAATCTTGTTCAAATATTTAGTATGATTTGATTTTGAGAATAGCCCACCAACATTTTCTAAAAGAATGTATATTTTTAATTAGTTAAGCCCATTCAAGTCAAATTAAAGATGGCTTTCTCTTTCTTTTTTTTAATTAATAAAATCCCAAAGTTTAAAGAAAGAAATTTAGAGTAAAAAAGTAAAAGTTATTTTGGAGGGTGTTACTTTGAAACAAAGGAGCATGGGGAGGCTTATCAAGATCTCAGATCATACAAACAATAGAAGGTAGCTAAGAAAAAAAGTTATAAAAGGGAGAGAACAAAAGAGGAGAGGCATTCAGATTTTGCTATTGGAAGAGTGATATCAGATTTTGCTATTGCAAGGTTGATTCAAGATTTTGCTATTGCAAGGCCTTCAGATTTTGCTATTGCAAGTTTCATTCAGATCTGCTATTGCAAGGTGCATTTAGATTTCTCTTAGGAGAACTCTGTCAGATTTTGTTTGTGATTTTATTCCAAAAAGTCTACAATTATCGTCTACAAATCATGAAGAAGTTTGAACCTGCTCAAGCTAAAAATCATATAAGTATGATGGATTCTAATATGCTCGGCTAGGCAAATAAATAGCTTTGCCTATCGCCGGGGTTCCTCAATACCAGAAAATATGCCGTAGTATTTGCTCAATCGTCATCTGAACTCTGTGCCATGTCTGGAGGATTTTTTGTGAAACCATGCTACCGATTTCCACTTTCCTTGTCCGGTCGAACACATCTCATCAAACGGATCAAGCTACGCCCGTCGATGGAATATGACCAAGAAATAATGAACTATTCATTATGCTACCCTTTTGTCCATACTTTTTTATAATTGCTTTTTTGAATATTTATGAAATGTTTGCTCAATGATATTTATAATGTAACTGTTTTTATTAGACTAGTTAGATATATGTATATGTGATCATCTATCTAGATATTTAACCCCTTTTCCTTCGCTATTCTTCATTACTCCCCATGTGTAAATATTTTAATTTTACTGCGGTTAAGTTTATTAGTTAATTGTTCATATAAAAATCCCTTTCCAGTTTTATTCATACTTGTAAAATTTAGTACGAGTAAGTTTTTCTTTTTTTGTTTGCCAATTTGATCTCCTCGATAACGCTTCTTTTGTCCGCCATTAGCTTCTTACGTATGTCAGATTTAGCGATATACACTTTAAATGATTTTAAACTCTATTTTAGTGCAAAGCAATTAGAAACTGCTTTGCGAAAGATTTTTATTATTACCCGTTATCGAGCAGATTCGAGTTGACAATGTTTAATAAAACTGGGAAGGAAAGATTTAGACCGCAAGCATATTAATCGGGTTTTCATTGTCTCATAAGTTATTCACAAATTTCGGGGAATAGCAAAGGCCATTAAATTATTAATAATATTTCAAATGTCATTGATTAAAGATATTTATTTAACTAAAAAAGCTTGAGTTTGCTAGTTATCTTTCAATGCTTTGTTTTACTTTTAAATGATCCAGGCACGCAGAACACATATTTCTAAGCATTTTTATAATTTAACTATTTAAGCTCCGCAGGTGATTCTGTCCATGTCTCCCGCTGATGCTAAGCTCGTGGCTCGGGAAGAAAATATCGGTCACCAAAATATCTATGCGTGTCTTAGATAGTGTTGTTCGGTTGATGATAGCTTCGAGACTAGACGAATAGGGCAGAGGTCATAGTATTCTTGGTTTAATATCTCGCATTATGGGTGGCCTCGAGGTACTTTTGCCTAGTATTCGAACTGGGTTAAATCATCAGACATCATCTGACCGTCACAGTAGATTTTTTTTTCCGCATTCTGGCGTCCATCATGTGGCTATTCGAAATTTTCCACACCCTGTGGGCAGCATTTATGTTTTAAATAATAGTATATATGTAGAATTTTTTTTGTCCTCAGATTTGTACGCATATATTGAAACGGACAGATCGGAGAACCGATCTTCATTTCAGGTGTTTTTATGTACGGTAATTCGAACCACTGTTCGCCCGCAGTGAGATTTTGTCTATTTTAATTTATAATAAAAATTAGTTATATATTCTATAGTTTATAAATAAATATGTAAAGTTTCCGTATATAAATGTCACAAACCATGAAATAATATTCGTGTGTGCGTGGTTTGTGAATTTATATCATTTAATTTAAAGTTTCAGTGCGGGCGTATTTGTTTTAAATTTTAGTTTTAAAATTGTATAAAGTCGTCTAAAAATACTGATCAAAAATCACATTCCTTTGATCAGTGTTTTTAATTAAAATCTAATTGCACAAATGTTCAGAGCAATTAAGTTGTATTCAAAATTAGTAAGGAATTTTTATATGTAATTAATGTATCGATTTAAAAATGGCATATTAAATTAAAAGATTGCTAAAAACAGATAATTGATTGTTGGTCAAGCTGCATCGCTAGAGGCTAGAGAAAGTAGGCGGAGCCTAAAACAAAAACAAGTCGGAAAGGTCAGCAGTGGCTATTTTAGAGAAAAACTTACATTCTAACTTTTGTCGTGTTTGAGAGAGGTAGTCTCGAGACAACACAGCAGTTAACAATAATTCAAATATCTTATTAAAAAGCTTACCTGTAAACCGCAATGTTGATGGGCTAAGTGCCAGGAGCTGATCTCTGTCCTGCCAAATTGAATCTTCGTGCCGCTGACTGATCATGTTGTATGTGCTTCGTAGTTTCCAGCTTCCAATCTCCAAATTGACAATGCCTTGCAAATAACTTTCAAAATGCGCGCCTACGTTCGTCGGAAATATCAATCGGGAAAAGCAAGCCGGATGAAGAAAGAAGAGTAACTGTGTTACACGAACTTTTAACTTTCTCCCGAGCTTAATGTTATCAATCAAATAAATTACATGTAAGTTTTTATGTCGTTTATAATGCTATTGTTTAACCTGTCAGTAAATTTTCTTTTCTTTTTAATCCTCTGCTCTAGTCTTTAGAAATAATTTATAACATTTGTAATTAATAGTAATAATCATTTAAATGAATGCATTTATATTTTCTTATGTTGCTTATTTCATGAACAAACAATGCCAATAGTAATATTTCCAACCCGGTGTAAACTAGTGTGTAATAATGACCGATTTAATTTAAAAGTAATTTCATGTTCTGAATTAAATATTCTTTCACATTCCAAGTTAGTAAATGTTAAATCACTTTATTATTCTATGTTAAGTTGTTATAAAATTACAATCTAAGGTTCAATATTAAATATATATATAATAGTTTCAAAGTGTTATCTTAATGTCATGTTTGATCTGAGAAATAACTCCCGGTATAATTTGATACTGTCGCTACCGCCTGTCAACCTGAAGGGTTAGGAGTCCCAGAGTAATATTAACTAATTATTGTTTTTCACCGTCAGTTTAATTTCGCTATGTTTTTATTGGGATAAGGATCTCAGCCTGTGGCGTAGAACCAGACTAATAGATTCCAGGTTTTATATAATTTCTTTTAAAAATCCGCTTCAAGTATTCGTCCTTCACGTCTGTGGCAATGCCTTCCCTTCGCTGAAGTCAGCGTCTCGCCATTCTACCATTGGGGAATGAAAGCAGTTTTTCTTTCCCAGTAATCTCTTGGATCACCGGGGTTCGAAATGATCCCGGCTGGTTGTCGTGTCCCGGAGCTACTTGGGGGCATTAAGCCTTGTCAAAGTACAAGCCGCCCGGTATTCCGTTAATGCACCGCAATTGATTACTGTAGGGCTCTTGAATCCAGGCAACCACCAGTTCATCGATCTTCCACGTCGTATTTATATAAAACCACCAGTTCATCTATCTTCCACGTCGTATTTATATAAAACCACCAGTTCATCTATCTTCCATGTCGTATTTATATAAAACCACCAGTTCATCTATCTTCCATGTCGTATTTATATAAAACCACCAGCACATCTATCTCTTATGTCGTATTTATATAAAACCACCTCCACTGTTCGTCTACGTTCCGGCTCGAGCCTATTCTAATAAAATAAGTTAATAAAAATCTTTAGATAAATATTTTTTCCAGTGCTCAAATACTCTGATTCTCTTAACCACCCGTCAATCATTTAACTACCCAGCTATTGGCATAAGTTTGTTTACTAAATAAAACGTTTACTAAAGACTAGTAGCCAAATACAAGAGGATTTATGAAGTCTTACCGTACTGTATAACACTATATTTATATGCTGTATATTTCTATTATATAACATTATATTCATGTGCTTTCTATTTGTCTTATTTAACACTATATTTATATGCTTTATATTTGCTTATTAAACACTTTATTTAATCTTAATCTTTGTGTCCTCCACCTTATTACTCTCTAAGTCTATGTAGCCATTTTCTGTCTGTATTGGCAACTTAAATATATACGTTACATGAATGACCGTTCCAATATCTATAGTCTAACAAACCTATATATCATTAACTGTAAGAATTTAGTCCATGTTCTAAGCTGAGCTAGAAAAGGGATAACCCCGTGCTGTTATAAAGTCATCATCGGTTGGTCATACCGGGGTTTGGGTTTGAATTCAGTTGGCGTTTTGGAAATTATTCTTAAGCGTGGACTGGGTTCGAACTCGGGTACTGTGTATGAGTGAGCGTGGTGGATTTATACCGGTACAATATATGGTGATTTTTTTTTTTGAATAACACGAATAATTGTTAGTTATACGTAAAATTTTTTGCTTCGAGTTTGTCGCCATGGGACGAATGTCATTTTTTAAATTAAAAATTAGTACCCTGAGAAGTTTGTTTTAGTTTAATATATTTATATAAAAATATATGTAGGTATAATTTTTCCGAGTTTTGTTTCCTAACGTGAGCCAAATTTCATTTTTTTTAAAGTAATTAACAAGTTAAATGTGTCATAAAGTAAAAAAAAAATTTTTTCCGAGTTTAGTATATATATGGAATGAATATTTTATATTTAAAAAGTTAACACTCCGTTAGTTAATTTTTTTTGTTGTGATTATAAAATGAGATTTCAGAATTAAACCAATTTTTTTTTCCTAATGAGTAGATTTGTCATGGCCAGTTTGCCATATTGTTGTTTATCGTATAAAGTATATACCTTCGATGAGGCGGAAGTGTCAAGTATATACCCACCCGCCCTCCCGTAAAATAGCTTTCGTACTTTACGTTACTTTAGTAATGCTTAAATCTGAGAAGTTTTAATATAATAATGTTTTTTTTTTCGAAATATAACATTTTAGTTAAAGGTACAAATAGATAATAGAATTATGTTTCCGTTGTACAAATTTTTGTAAAGATTAAAATTGATAACATTCTTTCGTTAATAGAAATTTTTTGTAAGATCAAAAAGTTTGATAAGTTCAAACTATAGTGTTTCACTTTCTCTGCGTTAGTTTCCTTAATTAAATCAATAATTTTAATCATGCAGAATTTTTTTTTTCTTCACTTTTAAATATTTTGAAATTACGTTCCGTGCAAACTATAGATATAAAATAAGTTTGTTTCAATAATAACAAACTTAATTGTCAACTTTATGAAAAGTAAATGCGTATGTTTGTTAATAAATATATATATTAAAGATATATTTTGGTATAACATATATGTCAGCCACCCTTTAATTAAGATTTTTTTTTCCATTTCGGATTATGCTATTGAATCATGTATTGAGTAACCATTAGGTGAAGACCCTTTGAGTAACCGTTAGGTGAAGCCCTTGTTTTTTAGTAACCATGTTTGGTGAAGACCCTTAGAGTAACCGTTTAGGTGAAGACCCCTTACAGTGTAGAGTTCTCGATTGCTGTGTAGCCTGAAATAATAGGTCTATGTCCGCAATCATTGTTTCCCTGTCATAGTTGCGACCAGCGTTTACTAGCCTGAAATAATAGGAGTATGCGGTTGGCAATTTGACATCTTTCTAATAAATTCATGTACATGATAATAAAAGAAATATTTGTATAGGTATATCTGTTTGTATATTTATATGTAGTCATATATATGCTTATTTAATGATGTGCATATTCATATATATGGATGCATATGGTATACACTTCGTTATAGTTCGGTAAAACCCGTTTTTATATAAATGTTTTTTTAAACAGTTTTGATTTCAATGCGTGATTCTGTAAAATTGCGTGATAATTGTTAATCTATTTCGGGTGTGACCAAAATGGTAGTTGGTTTCGATCCCAGGTTCATAATTCGGAGTGGCGGTTATCATGGGATTTTACTTTCATTTTAATTGTTTTTTGTATTAATATTTTGTTTTGATAATCGTACTTTAGGCTGGTAAAATTTTTTTTCTGTCTTGACCAAAATGGTAGCGTGGTTTCGAACCCAGGTCAGACATGTTACCTTACTTAGTTGTTATACGTCTTAGACTTACTTAATGTTGTCATTTAAAATACCATTTACTTATTCATGCAGAGATTTTTTTTTTGAAAGTGAAGTGAAAATCAAAATAAATTGTAATCGCATTAAATTTTATAAACCTTATCAATGTGTGCTTGGATCATTATCCATTAATATGTATATTTGATATGGCCATTGTCTTGTCGACTGGCGCCCTTTTCAAATAAATTTGTCAGCAAGTGCAATCTCTCATATCGGATATCAAATAAGCCAAACTATAGTAGATGATCAAATAACAATGTATGCATAGTGAGCCAAAATAATTGTAAACATGACTTACGTATATTTTGCTCACATATATTTTTATATATATATACTTGTATTAATGTAAATGCATTTTTTTAGTTGTTTCAGGTGTCAGACCAGGTCAAGCTGTAAGTGTGTTATTTTAATTATATTGGGACAAAATAGCAGTGATATTTTAATGAAATATAACAATAAATAAAGTGAGGAGACTAATATGTAGTATAAATATTAAAGACAGACACGGCAGGATTTTATATATATTTTCATGTACAAACAGATACATATAGGCATAGGGTTAAGATAGGACCTCGTAAGGTAGGCAAAGTTAAATTTATGAAAACATACAAATAAAACAGATAGTTGGAACTTAGAATAGTGACTCATTTTAGAAAGAAATAATTTTTTTGTGTTAATAACTAGTATAAAAATATACTTATCCAGATTGTTTAAAGACAAACACATTTTACAAACAAAGTGAATGTTATATAACGAATTAGCCAATATTAGGCAAAAATGGACCAACCGAAGAAAGTTGCAGATTATGACAGTGATGAGGAGGTAATGCTCAACCTTCCAAATACAGCAACATCGACTCATAGTGACCAAGAAAACAATATGAAAGATCTCATCACAGAAATGAGACAAGAAAACAAAATGATGATGAACATGTTAAAACAATTCATGAATATGACATCACAAAGACTGGACCATTTGGAGGAAAACATGGTGATCCACCAACATACTATTGTAACAAAAGTATTGCCAGACGAGGATACTCACTTTAAATGGCAACCCCAACAGAAGCAAGATGATACACAACTTAAATCATTGATAGATAATGAATTAGGAAAGGATATGCATGCCTTGGACGTGTCAGTCAAGCATCAAATACAGGAGGGAGAAGAAAATGGACAGATGAAGGTGGATAAAGAGGAAATGAACATTCATCAACTGATGAATCCAATCCAGGCGCAACAAGGCAACCAAATCCTTACGTCAATAATAATTAATCCGGTAACATCTCCGGTGGCAAAATTCGTACATATACAATGTTTTAGAGGGGAACCAGGGGGAAACTCTAGACACCACCTAGACAGTCTCAAAATGTTTTTTCAATTTCAGAATATGACAGAACAAGAAAAAGTGGTGATCTCCAGTCATCATTTAAAAGAGTCTGCCAGAGACTGGTGGAACACTCTGTCTATACAACCACAAACATTTATGGAATATGAGAATGCAATGTTGTCAATGTATTGGAGTGCAGAGCGGCAGAAAGGTTTGATGTATTCCATAATGCATGAAAGATACCCAGCTAACCATCAAGAGATGTATGCTCAGTTTTTTGTTAGGCAGGTAAATCGAATTAAAGCCCTAAGTGCATTCAATTATCCAGAAATGCAGATAGTAAGGATGATTAGGCACAACATGCCACCCTGGATAAGGAAAATATTAATAGGCACTCAAATGCAAGATATTCAAGGCACGATTCAGATACTAACTAACATTGACTATGGAAACTTAGAAGAAAACCAAAATGATAGGGTCATGAATCCGTCCAAAAGTACAAGGCAGTATATACCACCCGATCCTGGGAAATATAGACATTAAAATAGATACATAACTTATTAGATTAAAACAACATGGACTCGTTTTAAGATACAGCAGATTGAATTATGGATAAACTGTTAGTTATTTAGTAAAAAAAAGAAAAAAACTGTTAGTCAGTAACAAGTTAAATTTTTACACCAAATAAAGAGTAGGCTTGAACTCACCTGGCACAAATTCTTACCTCTGACCTGAAGCAACAGCATTTTTTTTTAAACATTTTTTTTTGCTCACTAACTATTGGGAAATGAAGCAATGGATTTGAAATCCAATCCATGCTTCACACCTTCCTATAAGCTGGATTAATATTGTAAACCTAAATTAAGTTTATAGGCCAATATCAGCAGGGTTTTGCATTACAGCTAAAATTAATTACGTTTATTAAATTTGTATTTGCTTGTAAATATTTTCTTTTAAATAAATTCCATTGTAACATTAAAATTTCTGTTAAAAATATTACTTGTGAAAACCGTTTAGTCAAACATATATATACGTCAAGCATATATATGAGTTAATGCAAAATTCTGCTGAAATAAAACGCTTATTGTATTAAAAGAAATAAGAATGTATTTTACTTTTAAATCTGGTTCAAATATTTAGTATGAATTGATTTTGAGATAAGCCCACCAACATTTTCTAAAAGAATGTATATTTTTAATTAGTTAAGCCCATTCAAGTCAAATTAAAGATGGTTTTCTCTTTCTTTTTTTTAATTAATAAAATCCCAAAGTTTAAAGAAAGAAATTTAGAGTAAAAAAGTAAAAGTTATTTTGGAGGGTGTTACTTTGAAACAAAGGAGCATGGGGAGGCTTATCAAGATCTCAGATCATACAAACAATAGAAGGTAGCTAAGAAAAAAAGTTATAAAAGGGAGAGAACAAAAGAGGAGATTCATTCAGATTTTGCTATTGGAAGAGTGATATCAGATTTTGCTATTGCAAGGTTGATTCAAGATTTTGCTATTGCAAGGCCTTCAGATTTTGCTATTGCAAGTTTCATTCAGATCTGCTATTGCAAGGTGCATTTAGATTTCTCTTAGGAGAACTCTGTCAGATTTTGTTTGTGATTTTATTCCAAAAAGTCTACAATTATCGTCTACAAATCATGAAGAAGTTTGAACCTGCTCAAGCTAAAAATCATATAAGTATGATGGATTCTAATATGCTCGGCTAGGCAAATAAATAGCTTTGCCTATCGCCGGGGTTCCTCAATACCAGAAAATATGCCGTAGTATTTGCTCAATCGTCATCTGAACTCTGTGCCGTGTCTGGAGGATTTTTTGTGAAACCATGCTACCGATTTCCACTTTCCTTGTCCGGTCGAACACATCTCATCAAACGGATCAAGCTACGCCCGTCGATGGAATATGACCAAGAAATAAGGATGGTAATCATATCTCTCCTCATGAACTATTCATTATGCTACCCTTTTGTCCATACTTTTTTATAATTGCTTTCTTGAATATTTATGAAATGTTTGCTCAATGATATTTATAATGTAACTGTTTTTATTAGACTAGTTAGATATATGTATATGTGATCATCTATCTAGATATTTAATCCCTTTTCCTTCGCTATTCTTCATTACTCCCCATGTGTAAATATTTTAATTTTACTGCGGTTAAGTTTATTAGTTAATTGTTCATATAAAAATCCCTTTCCAGTTTTATTCATACTTGTAAAATTTAGTACGAGTAAGTTTTTCTTTTTTTGTTTGCCAATTTGATCTCCTCGATAACGCTTCTTTTGTCCGCCATTAGCTTCTTACGTATGTCAGATTTAGCGATATACACTTTAAATGATTTTAAACTCTATTTTAGTGCAAAGCAATTAGAAACTGCTTTGCGAAAGATTTTTATTATTACCCGTTATCGAGCAGATTCGAGTTGACAATGTTTAATAAAACTGGGAAGGAAAGATTTAGACCGCAAGCATATTAATCGGGTTTTCATTGTCTCATAAGTTATTCACAAATTTCGGGGAATAGCGAAGGCTATTAAATTATTAATAATATTTCAAATGTCATTGATTAAAGATATTTATTTAACTAAAAAAGCTTGAGTTTGCTAGTTATCTTTCAATGCTTTGTTTTACTTTTAAATGATCCAGGCACGCAGAACACATATTTCTAAGCATTTTTATAATTTAACTATTTAAGCTCCGCAGGTGGTTCTGTCCATGTCTCCCGCTGATGCTAAGCTCATGGCTTGGGAAGAAAATATCTATGCATGTCTCAGATAGTGTTGTTCGGTTGATGATAGCTTCGAGACTAGACGAATAGGGCAGAGGTCATAGTATTCTTGGTTTAATATCTTGCATTATGGGTGGCCTCGAGGTACTTTTGCCTAGTATTCGAACTGGGTTAAATCAACAGACATCATCTGACCGTCACAATATTTAGTAGAATGACAAGTAATAAAATAAACTTTAGGCTAAACCTTATTTCAAACTACTTACTATTACAATTTAACATTCAACATAAAGTATTCTTTACGGTTGTATTTTACAATTAGCTTCTCAAAATCAAATTTAATAAAAGCCATAGCATCAATTTTTTTTAAAAAAAGATATATACTTGGGTCATTAGATTAGATCAGGAGTCTCCAAACATTTTACTGTGAAGGCCAAATTTTTCATTTCAGTATTTTCAATGGGCTGTAATAAAAAAAAAAAGATAAAAAAATGAAATTTATTCAAGTAAAAAAAAGATAAATCATTTTAAGTATATGTATTTTACGGGAAGCATAAAATTTAATAAACGAATTACAGGATATGAGAGATTAAATTATCATATATTAATGATAACAAACACTACCAGTAAATTCTCATATCTTCATTACAAATTAAATTAAAACTGATAATGTGAATGGTGGAACTGATTTTATGTTTTTAAAATCTTAGTAAATTGAGGTTCAAATTTTGAAATGCCAATTACAAGTAGTGACTTCAAATGTTCATCAGATAAAATTACCCTGTATTTTTGATAATGTGAATGGTGGAACTGATTTTATGTTTTTAAAATCTTAGTAAATTGAGGTTCAAATTTTGAAATGCCAATTACAAGTAGTGACTTCAAATGTTCATCAGATAAAATTACCCTGTATTTTGATTTGATATATTTCATTTAGGAAAAAAAAACATTCACAAAGATATGTTGTTCCAGAAATGGAGATAAATTTACTACCAAAGTTTTTAAAATTTGGAAACTGCACATGGTTCAAAAATTTATTAAAATTGGACACATTTCCTTACTTGCATCTGTCTTTAATATAATCATTTTTCTAAAGTTCAATAATTTTTATTTGAATTTGACTTGGGATATCTAACACCTCACAATCAAATAGATTTTGAAACAATCTAATTTTCTTAGCACAGACATCTAAATTAGCAACTCATTTCTGGAAGTGTTGTTTTAAATCTGAAATGATTAAATTTGTGTGCATGGATGGAAATTCTAATTCACCTTTTTTATGCAATTCTGAACAATATGAGCAAAATTACAATCTTAAATTTGACTTTTGCAAAGTATCAATTTTGCTTTGAACACCTTAATATGAGAAATTTATTCATAATCTAAGCTATTTTCACCCTAAAACTTTGAATTCAAATTGTTCATGTGATTCACCAGATCTGCAAGAAATGTCAACTTCCAAAGCCATTTGATACTTGATAAAAATGGCTCATAATGATTTTTTTCAGAAACATATCAATTCATTCCTGAAGTGATGGAAGCATGAAAGAACTTTGCCCAGATAAGCCATTGAATTGCAGTATAATATCAGATCAGCATACTTGGAATCACATTCATTGAGAAAAGATTAAAACTGGGGATGATTAAGTGCATTAAAGTAAATGAAATTTACCATAGAAAACAGATTTCAAGACAGCTCATATCAACATGTTTTTTACAAAGTACTTATTGATGGATCACAGTGATAAAAGATTAGTTGTGATATTCCTGCATTATCACAAGCCTTTTATTCCCACCAAACCAATTTTAAGCCTGACATGTTATGCACTGCAAACAGTTCTAATCTAAATTATATTTCTGAAAGTGTTTTTTGCAGTTTTTAGAAGATATCCTCTTTTATTATACAGTGATGCATAACTGTGAGATGTTGCTAATTCCTGTATTACATTAAATTCATCATTGATATCACAATAAAAGATTAGGAGTTGTGAGATATTACAAACATTAGTTAATTCCTTCAATGTGAAAGAAAACTGAGTAAAACAGTGTGCTTTCCTCACACTTTGCTGAATAATACTACTTCCCATATTTTTGATCTGCAACAGTATGTGGTCCAAGCCATCATTTTAAAAAGACTTGGGTTGTTCTGGGCATAACCCAGCCTATGCTTCTGCCATATCCTTTTGGATGATATTGCCATCAGTAAATGGTTTCCATCTTTTAGCCAACACATAAGCAACCTTAAAGCTTATGAAGGTTAAAGCTTCATTTTTAAGTCTTTCTGAGAATACACACAGTGTCTTAATGATGCAAATTTATCTGAACACTGTATTTCTTTAAATTGCAAAAATGTTAAAGCATGTTTCATTTCATAGTGATGGTGAATATTGCATTCTTTTAAGACAGCAAGTAATACTGCCTTTACAAATCAAACATATAGCTTTATCTGTTGATTTTTATTGTATGAAGAAGTATTTTAAATCCAATTCTTCATTAAATACATAATTTTCAGCATCAAGTTTTCTTTTCTTTTCCCAACTCGTGTTAAAACTTAAAAAGAATAAATTTATGAATAATTATAAATTACTAAAATTACAATTGCTTGGTCCAAGAAAATATCTGAAGAAGTGAAATGCACCTTTAAATCTAAATTTATGCAATTATAATTTTAGTATTACACTGCACTATTACACTGAATTCTGTAAGAATTCTTGTGGGCAATCAATTGTATGCACCTTTAAACCTAAATTTATGCAATTATAATTTTGGTATTACACTGCACTATTACACTGAATTCTGTAAGAATTCTTGTGGGCAATCAATTGTAGTGAGTGGCAGTGAGTAGCAAATGAGACAAAATACCTAAAAGCGAGCAACAAACTTATAGATTCAATTTAAAGATTAATGTCAGTACTGGCACAATCTACTATGCCATGAATTGATACTGTCAATCAAGGCTGAACAACAACAATGAAATATCATGATGTATACAGTTGTAGTTCAGTATTAAAAAACTTGGGAATAATATTAATTAGTTCAGCAATGATGAAAAACACCAGCACAAACAAATATGTATATAAAGACCGAATTAAACACATTTATATTCTTCTAAAAAGGAAATAAATTAATTTTATAAGTGTATATTAGACAATATTCCAATGAGGAGAAAGTAATTAGTTAAAATGTTGGGGGGTTTTTTTTAATGAAATTTATTTATTCATTAGTTTACATAACAAGAAAATCAATTGACAGTTACATGATAGATGTTAAGGTAAACATAAAAAGAAAAGAAAACTATGACATTACATTTATGAAATCAAACGCAAACATACGATTGTCTTTGTCTATGTTTGTCATCTCATCCAGAGTAATATGTTCCCATGTGTCTGCATGCAGTTTGTGGCATGTTATTAGAAAGTCTCTGGTTTTTAGACTGCAAAGGTGTTTCTTAAAGACTGGCCATGGGTCCACCAAGTTGTCTCGAAAAACACTGTGACACCTGGTCAGCCACTTTGCAAAGAGAATTATGAATGCCATTCGAATTTTAGCAAATTCTCCAGTTCTCAGTGCCCCACTGATATCCAGTATCTGAGAGACTAGATATTAATCTCATTTCCATGTCTCTGAATTTTGAGCAATGAGAAATAAGGTGATCAATATCCTCCTCCTCCTGGTTGCACAATGAACAGATGGGAGAAATGCACTTAAATCCCCTATGATCTACCAAGAATTGACTTGCTGGAAGAGCATCCAGACTGAATTTGATAATAGAATTTAGTAGGCTGACATCCAATGACCAGTGTCTGGACTTTTTTATCAATGACTTTAAGGTTAATTCTAGCCTGACTAGGTTACTCAGCTGACTGTGATGCATGAGTTTGTAAGCATCTCAATACCTAATCTTCCTTTCAAAAAGATCTTCTTTGGAAGATATGAGCCCTGCCATGTGATCCTCCATTTCTGCTACCCACCTGTTCTTGTTAGATGGTAGGGTATTGTTGGGTGATGGGGTGTTGGTGGGTTCAACTGAAGGGGAATGTTGGCTTCTATCTTGTAGATCTTTAGATACCCTCAGAGTAGCTACTGTCCTCTGCATAAACAGCACCTGAATGTCATGCAGACCAAGACCATTTAAGTCCTTGGGTTTTCTCATTCTATTGAGACCTATACAAACAATTCTACCAGGTGATGATTTCCATAACACTTTTGTGCACTGTGACCCTATTTTATTTTGGAAGGTCCTGGTTGACCTAATGAATAGTAGATAATATGCAATTCTTGGGAAGACCAGCATATTCAACAGTGTCACCTTGCTTGGGAGTGACAGGGAGATCGAGGATAAGGTGCCAGCCACTTTGCTGGTCCTTTCTAGTAGCATGGATTCTATCTGATGTTTCATTGCTGACCATGACAACGCCACTGGCAGCCCCAGAAAATTTTGGGGTGTGCCTGTGAAATTAGATGTAATGGTTTTGCCACTGCAGGCCTTCCATGATTGCTGTCTTTGCTGGATTCACTTTCAGATGGTACTTGATGGCACACTGTTATAGAAGCAAGTGTAGCTGGGGAAGATGGTTTGCAGATGGGAGGATGATGGTTACATCATCTACATATGATATATGGTGAATTACCTCCCCCAGTGCTGGGATAAATACTCCAGGCAGCCTTTTCTCCACCTCTTTTAAGAAGGGGTCAATATTTTATGAAACCCAGGATGCTTAGTGGTGACCCCTGTGGTATGGAGATGGGTGGTTGAAATCCAGGGGCAAGAGATCCATCTAAAGATACATACATACTTCTGTTGAGGAGCAAATTAATGATGATATTAATGTAGACCAATGGAACTCCATAGCACCTGAGAACTGTGAAGAGTTGAGCCAGCATCAGAGTCAAAGGCTGCTGCAAAGTCTAACTGGACAACTACTGGTAAAGATTTTCTTTTTTCCCTGATGTAGTCGAGTGTTACCATGAATTTGCAAACAGCATCTCCAGTAGAATGACCCTTGCAGGTAAATTGATGCCTGGAAATTTTATCAAGAAGCTGCTGCTTGTCTTTTATTATTGATTCGATAGCTTTAATCAAAAGTGGTGGCATAGAGATTGGATGCAACTTTGTAAAATCAGGCGGGCTCGCTTGTTTTTTTAGGAAGGGCACAAGGGCAATCAGATACAGGTCAAGGATGGGCTGGTACCTCCCTGCCAATATACCAATTAGCCCCTGTACCACAGATGCAGTGGACTTGCGTAGGTGGAACAGGACAAACCTTGGGATCCCATGTAGTCCAGGATGTGTTTTCTCAGGATAATCCAGCAGCTTCTGCATGATGAGGTCTTGTGTAATTCCATGATTGCCCACCTCTTCTTCTTCCCACCAAAAGTCTATACTGAATGGCTCACATTGTAACTTATCCTTAAAATGCATGAAAATTTTGTGTAACATTGCTTCTCCTGTGTAACTGTATTCGTTTATGATGATCATGGAGGGTGTGGGTCTTTTCCTGGCACCAATTGCCCACCGAAGATAACTTTATGTCCAGTTGTGCTGTGCTGCCAGATGTACTTTACCACTATGTATTGTGCCAGCACCCCCTGTCTTTCTCTATATTGACCCTTTAGACTCATGATCTCCCTGACACTAGCTCCCATGGCTGAGAGCTGAGCAACCTGGTTGCCTATTGTGTCCATTTCTTTGAGTAGCCTGATTGGACTCTTGGTGCACACAGTGAAGGTGTTGATCAGATCACTCAGCACACCTACAAAGGCTGACCAGGCATGGACAGGTGGTAGTGACAGAAGGCCTATTTTATGGAACAGAATGTAGGCCTCAGAAAAAATCCACTCAGATGTGTTGGCTTTGTTTAGCATTCTGATGGTTCTAAACTGTTGAAGTGAAGTTAAAGGCACTTGGTTTAGGTTGAGAGATATCAACATGGCCAAGTGATCAGAATATGGTACCAATTGGAATGAAGCATGTAGGATATGATGAAGTTCTGGACTATAGAACAATAAATCTATAAGTGAGCGATACTGCCAAGTGTAGAAGAAGTAGGAGTTTTCTGGGAAGCATCCCTCCCCACTCAGCAGCACACGATTGATCAATTTCAAGAATTTAAGTGTGAATTTACTATATGCCATGTTGAAATCACCAAACAATATGACTGGTGACATCGTTGATGCCACAATCGAATTGATTTTGTTAACTAATGATGTTGCTGCTTTGGCACCTCTCCTCAAGTATACATAGGCTAGGATCAGGGTAAAATTCCTGATAGTTATTTCTGTGATAATTAGTTCATTGTCCATGAGGAGTGTTCTGGTATTGTTTATTTTCAGTTTTTTATTGATTAGAATTGCTACACATGATTGGGCAGTGTTTCCAGGTAAATATTGAAAGACTCCAAATTGGCTGAGGGTGTCATTGATCTTGTTGTTTGAGTTCCAATGCAGCTTTGTCTCATCTAGGCACAGTATGTCCAGGTTGGACTAATCTAGCCATCTTTTAAGAGCAAAAAGCCTTGCTAAGGAATTCAAACCCCTGATGTTTACACCTCCAATATTCAATGACATTTATAGTGATCACGTGGCATAGACAGACATGTTAATCATCGAGTGTGACAGTGAGATCACTGGAACCCAATGAGTTCTCCCATTTAAGTTGAAGATCTGGATGTGACATTGTGCCTAGTTGGTGATTGACTGCCAACAGGCACCAGTCTGGATCATCTGCTGTTGGCTCACTATTCCCATTATGCTTCTCTTTCATTGTAGTTGTTGGTGTTACGGTTTCAGTTTTTGACTCCCTTTTGCATTTTTTTTTGTCAAATTTGATTTTTTGTGATTTGGGTGTGGACGTAGTGGGACTTGCCAGACTATCAATAGAATCTGAATCTGATAGCAGGCTTGCAGTTTCATCAGATTGCGATGTGAGGAGGTCTTCAGCTTTACGCTTTAGCACTTAATTTAAATTTTTGGGGATAAAAAAGAAAGTTAACTTTATATAATTGTATTTTTATATGGACTATTTCCACCATTTAATATGTGTTTAGAATGTCTTTAGAAAAGTTTAATTTGTATTTAAATATTCCAAATGCATTCAACTGTTAGTAATATCACAGCAAACAGGTTAGTGCATATACTAACCTGTTTGCTGTGATATTACTGACAGTTGAATGCATTTGGAATATTTAAATAAAATTAAACTTTTCTAAAGACATTCAACACACATATTAGATGATGGAAATGGTCCAATATAAAAATACAGCTAGAACACCACCATCACAAACCTTCAGAAAAACAACTTTATATATAATAATGTTCAGAATATCAAAATTCACAAAGTCTTTTATACAATTACCTAGGATTACTGAAGTATTACATTTCTGGTTATTCAGAAATCTTCAGATTTTCATGGTTATTTCCAGTTATAGTTTAAATATTCATTTCCTTTATATATTTTTATTTCAGAACTCTATATTATATGATGTTCATAGGTTTTGGTTTAGGATGCAGAATTTTGAATTTTTATACTTTGACATAATCAGTTATTTGTAAATTTTCAACAATATAATAGAGTAGCATATAGTCAATTATCTTCTGATATTATTTCTATTGAAGTCAGCTTTATAACCACACTGGAAATTGAAGGATAGATTAGATATTTGTCTGAAAACTCTGTGCACTGAAGGACATTTGTAGTTATCATTTAAAAAAAACAGGCAAAACTCTCTATATGTATTGCCACTCAATGCAAGCCAGAGTAAACAATGGATGCCAGAAGGCTTTAGCATAAAATCCCCATCTAGTGCCTACTCATCTAATATCCTGAGACTAGTTTCTGGCTTGTAGCCTTCATCAGTTAAGAGCAAGCATAAGAAATAGTGATCATGTGATGTTTATTGACTTATCATTTAGTAACTTGCAGCTACTTTCTGATTCACAGCTAAGATGATGAAGATTAGTAAGAATCCTGAGACAGATTAATTTTCGTTGCCAGACAATTTATATAAAATTTTGATCTAAGAAAATATTAATCTCTTAATTGTTAAAAAGAAAGTTATTGCAGCAAATTTTCTATTTCTGGAAACAAATGAAGATTTACAACAAAAGAAGAATAAAATATAAATAGACTACACCTACAATATTATAATTACAATACTGAGATTAATTAGATTTGATAACATACTATATACAATACAAATTTATTCTAATTTCTCCAAACTTTAATTGCTTTATGGTAAACCTTAATTAAATTGAATACATCCTGTCTAGTTTTAGTTCAAATTTAGACATTAATTAAAGTCGTAGAAGGGATTATCTTTTTTTAAACAAGGATTACATTTTTTGATTCTAAAAAAATGTTTATTTGGTTTCTAAAAAAAAATCTATTTGACCTTAAAATTGAATAAAATTATTTAATTGTATTTGCATGTTTATGTATATATCCTCACAAAATTTAATTCTACTATATTACAAGACAGCATTTTGTTGGATGTACTATCTTGATAGCATTAAATTTGATATTTCACATTAATCTTGCCATCTCACTTCTGACTACATAAAACATACATAAAATAGATGATACTTCTAACTATTTTAATAGATAGATAGAGAGTTAAACCACTAAACATCACATGATCACTATTTCTTATGGCACTGCTGTATGGAGAGTTTGGCCTGTTTTAGATAGAGAGTTCTAAGTTTTGTGGAGCTGGCAATTTATGATTTTAAAATTTGAGATAAAAGATATGTTGATAAGAATTTTAAGAAAAATTAAACATAACTATACATATTAAAATTTACGCAGAAGTTTCTGAAAACTCTCAGTGAGCTATATTTAAACTAATATAAGTCCATCAATAAACAAACTAATAAAGAATAAGACCATATGTACTTTAGCTCACCTATATTTTAACTCGGATTGTGTAGAAGCATTTAATTTATTAACGTGTCACAATGCAGAGCGTTGATGCTGTATATTAATGTGCTTTCAGGACATCTGTAAGCTATTCTGATATCACTGTAAGCCATCAGAGAGAAAGACTGTGTCTCCTATCTAACAAACCTTAAATGTAATTTATACTTATAGGTATTACAAACAAATAATTTAATACACATTTTGATTAGAAAAAGTCTCTTCAGTAAATCTTCCCTAACAGTCATAGGTTGCAGCTACATATTTACTTACACGAATTAGATCAACTTGAGTTATCTTGCATTTTAATTCAGCTTTAATAAATTATTGAATGGTTCACTAATAATGAAATCATGAGCTGCTTAAGCATAAAGGTGACAAAAGTTGAAAATCTGTTCTAGAATCTTTAACTTTATATTCATTGTAGAATAACATTTATTTAAGTAAAAGTTAATTAATAAATCTACAAGTAATTTTAAATCAATTTTGTTTAGTTTAGGAATTATTACGTTTGCTTTAGTTTTTTCCTTTTTCTCAAAGCACTCAATACTGTTTTTAGAAATTAGTTTTAGAGAAATAAAATTAAGCACTCAGGTAATATAAAGTAATAGGTTAAATAAAAAAAAACTCTCATGAAGCTTTGTTAAACTAATAATCAATTTGTTGTATAATAAAATTATAATCTACACCCAGGACCACCCGGGATCCCAAAATTTGTACTAACTCATCTAAGTCAATTTACAAACAAATTATTATGTCAACTAGCAAAACAACTTTCACAAAAATTATATAACATACAAGGTCTAATCCCAATATCAATGGTCCCTTTCATGAAAAAAATAGAATCCATCTCGGAAATTACAAATTTAAGACCCATTTCAATGGAGCCATTAGGAATCAAAATTTTAGAAAAAGTACTAAAAGAAAAGATAGAGCCCTACATCTTACCAATAATATCGGAGCATCAATATGCTAAAAAAGGGTCATCAACAGGCCAAGCAGCTCTAATTTTTAAAACAATAGTAAATTCAACAATAAAAAGAAAAAAACATGGGCCCATGGTAGTACAATTGGATTTTGAGAGTGCCTTTGACTCTGTCCCCATCAACAAACTAATAAATCAATTAAAAAAAACAAAAATACCAAGAACAATCTTATACACAATAGCCAACCTACTCCTAAATAGGGAGATACACATTACGCTAAATGGAAGAACATCACCCACTTTCCATCCTAACCAATCCATCCCCCAGGGATCTCCACTAAGTACACTACTCTTCACACTATACATAAACCCTCTACTTGAAAAAATCAAGGAAAAATTACAAGGAATACAAATACCAAACACCAATATTTACATACCCTGTATAGCCTACATGGATGATGTTACGATTTTTCTAACTTCAAAGAAACAACTACATATACTCCAAAAAATAATAGAAGACTATACAACAAAAATTTCATCTGAAAATAAATACTAATAAATCAGCTGTGTGGTCAATCTTTACTGGGAAAACCAACACACAAATATACCAAGGAAAACCGAATAAGTTTCTGGGTTTCCCATTTCATTTGGGAATGGGGCAGATGAGAAGAACAATACAAGACAAAATTTTAACACAAACAGAAAAAATCACAGACTCACTTGCTAAATCATACCTTTCTCTATACTCAAAGGTTGCTCTCTTCAACCAACTGATAATGACAAAAATCACATACTACCTACCAGTGATAAAGTTTACCAAAAAATTTATATCAACAATAAACTCCATGTGCAATAAACTACTTTGGAATAAAAAGGTGGTAGCAATTTCAATGAGGCAAATAAGCCAACCCACAAAACTAAATGGGCTTGGACTACATACAATTTCAACTTTTTACACACAAAAAATAATAAACCTGCTGATTACAACATTTACAAAGTTTCCAAATATTCAAAAAATAATAGATATAATACCCACTGACCGACCACCTCCCAAAGACAACTATATAGCCACACTTTTAGACAGCATAAGAAATCAAAGGGACAAAATAACTCTGTCTAATCCAATTAAATACACATATTGGCACATACATAGCCTAATAGAGCAGACACAACAAGATATCAACAACAAAATGGTCCTTGAAATAAACAATGCACAGCTCCTAAAAAAATATAAAAATTGGTACCTGGAGCCTAAATTCTTTGACTTCATAGTCAAAGTAAATCTGAATGCCTTGCCTACATCACATTTCATCCATTTTAAAGGTTCTTTACGAAAATAGACCCACTGTGCAGATTGTGCCAAAGAGAAGAAGAAACACAACATCATTTTCTAAACGATTGTCTGGGCTTGGAAAAGGTAAGACAAATAATGATAAATAACTACCATCAGAAAGACACAACAATGGCAAAAATTCTCCAGGTATACAAAAAAAATGCAATCCCAACAATAAGAGCAGCGACATTTAGCTTGTATGCATATTGGTACACCAGATGTAAATTCAATTTTGACTACAATGCAAAACAAAACCTTAACACTTTCCACCGCAAGCTAGAAAAAATAAAAGAAAGGGATAACATGCTAGCACCACCAGATATTTTTGCTGCAACTTGGTCACTGTTTAAACTAAAATCAGCACTATAGTTGAAAATCAGTAAAAGAGATACAGAATAACACAGATAAAAAGAAAAAGAACCCAATACACCAAAACCAGCAGGACACACATGACAGGGTCCATCAACATAATGTACATATAAAAAAAAAATTAGACAAACTGAATTCAGGCAACTTTTGATGCCTTAAGAGTAGCAAAAACACAACTTAAAGAACTCAAGAGAAAGCTCTTTCTCTCATATATCTGTGAACAAACTTATGCCTACAGAACTGTTTAGACACAGGAACAGACTTATGCTTACTGTGTAAGCCCAATCTTACCTATGTAATCATTGTTTTTTAATCAATAAAAATATGCTTTGAAACATAAAATTATAATCTACAGCTGAGGTTAAAAAGTATAGTAGGTTTCATAACAATAAACATAATTTAGATTCATTATGATTCTTGTTTGAAATAAATATTAGCTGAAAATTATTTATAAGTTGGTTATTTAATATATAAAATAATTTTATAATTATCATTTATAATAATAATTTCCATGACATTACTATATTTCTATACTTTACTGTTTATTTTTTAACGTTATTATAATTTAAAACGTATATATATATATATATATATATATATATATATATATATATAGAGAGAGAGAGAGAGAGAGACAATTATGTGTCTCATGACATACAACAATATAGTTATTTTGTTGGTGATTTCAATATGTGTTACATGCATTTTAATAATAAATTCTTACATCTTTTTAATAGAGTATTTTTATCTGGTGAAGGATGTTTTTCTCTTAATGCATTTTCCTTTTATACTCGTTGCACCACTTTTTTAATTGATCTTCTTTACTATTCTCCTGAACTTCACCTTGACATTTCAGCAAAGCTTCAGGTTGTTCCTTTCTCGGATCATTTGGCTATGCATGTTGCATTGTTGATTGATACTTCCTTTGTTGCTCAGTCTCATAGTTCTCTTACAATAGGCTCTTAAATAGATTAACAGCTCCTGCTTCAATTTTTTCGGAGGCATATATTCTTTTTAGAAAAGTGGATATTCTTTCATTACCTGCCATGGTATTCTCAGTTCTATTATTAATTCTTATACTAGAAAGACAAAAGGTCCAAAGTTTTTACTTAAGCAATTGGATGATATTTCATCTAAACTTTCTAATCGTTCTTCTTTTGATTCTACCATACAAAATATTATGCAACTTAAAGTGCAATATCATGATATACAGAAATCTCTTGCTCATTATGTGGCTATTAAATGGTCTAAAATTTTTCTTCAAAATCATCATAACTGGACACAAAGTTATATTAGGTGGGCTTTAGGTGCTTATTCTAAACCTACTTCATTAATGATTGACACAGGAAATAAAGTATATTATGGCCCTATTATGTTGCTTGAACTATGTAATCATTTCAAAAATAAGCTTCCAATGTTGCCTTTTAGAATTGGTGACATCTGGAATGAATCTGAGCTTGATTCTAGTCCTAATATAACTGTAACTATGATTATTCAAAAAATTAAATTCTTTTCCAGACAATATACATCCTGGGATTCATGGTATTCCCAGGTTTGTCCTTCTTCATCTTTCGTTTTTTACAGCTCCAATAGTTCGTAATATGGTTGATATTCCAGCTAATGATTTTGTGAATATTCCTGATCTCTATCCGGTGGCTATGGTCCCTTTTCTTAAGAAGAAATTAACTCCTTCTCCATTATCTAACATTCATCCTATTTCTATGACACCTCTTTTAATAAAGATTATTAATCTTTAGGAGGGGGGGGGTTTTAATTTTTTTTAAGCATTTTTTTAATAGGGAACAGGGCAACTCTCGTTTTCACATCAAAAATAAATCAATTGTTAAAGATCATATACAAAATAATATTTATCTTCATTTATCAAAATTTCAATTTGCAAAGAAGGGTCATTCAACATCTGAAGCTGTTCAGCTTTTTCTTCTTCTTATTGAGTATATTAGGTGTCATAATAAATCAAAACCTGTGGTCGTTCAGCTGGACTTCACATCAGCCTTTGATTGTGTTCTGCCTTCTGTTTTGTTTCAGACTCTTTGAATTATCAGGTTCCTACTCCATATTTCCGTATTATAGCTAATCTTCTACTTAACAGGTCCATCTTTACTTCATTGGATAGTAAACTTGCAGATGGTTTTTGTCCGCATCTCTCAGTGCCACAGGGATCTCCTCTTGCACATTATGTTTTATTACATATTTAAATCTGTTACTTTTACAGATAGAATCTAAACTGCCTGGTATCTATGTTCCTGCTCTTAAACAGACTATTCATCATATTTCTTATGTTGATGATGTCTGCCTTTCTTCCTGATAAATCTTTTCTTCTGGCTTTGTTGCAAATATTGGACTCTTTTTCTAATACTTTTAATCTTCATATTAATGTTACAAAATCCGCAATGTGGAAAATTAAATCTGGTTTGTCAATTATTTCAACTTTCACAGCCAACCCTCAGTCTTTCCTTGGCTTTCCAATAGTTTTATCTCATTCAGTAATTACAAGGCAGATTCAAAATATAATTCTTGATAAAACAAAAAGGATAGTTGCATCCCTTGTCAATATAAACATTTTGCTTATGGGTAAGGTTACACTCTTGAACTCTTTGGTCTATTCAAGGCTTAGTTATTATTTACCAATTATTAGGCCAACAAAGCATTTTGAGAGGGCTATAAATTCACTTTGTTCAAAATTATTTTGGAAAAACAAGGTTGTAGCCATCAGTATTGCTAAAATTCAAATGCCAAAGCTTTTAAATGGTCTAGGTTTGCATTCGGTCTCAACTCTATATCTCCAGAGATCTATATCTTTTCTTCATGTAACTTGTCTAAAGCTTGCTAAGTTATCTCTTCCTGTGGTTATTGATCCTACAGATATGTCACCTCCATTTTCAAGTTATTGGATTGCTGATTTATGGAAGTCAGTTATTAAGTCGATACCCTCGGTTCAGGTTGTTCTTGATGGGAAATTGACATTCTGGGATGTTTATAAATTAAAATTTCCACATTATACTCCTTTTTCAACTTCATTAGGTGTTTCAAATAAAGTTCTCTTGCGTAAAATGAAACTGCTTTTCATTGAAGCAAGTCATGTTGATTTTGTATTTAAACTGAATTTAAATGCTCTCCCAACAAGTTATTTTTTGCTCTTAAGTTGATTAGGGACTTTATTGTTGTGAATGTTTCTCTGGATCTTAGGGATGCTCTTTCGGTATCTAATACTCTCAAGAAGAGATCGTTTGCAGCAATAAGATTATCTATCTTTGTAACATTTTCTTTATGGTTGATGCATTGCAGGCTCATCTTTGGTCATTCTCAGGACTCAGCTCTAAGTGTCTTTATTAAGCTTCTTGACCAAGTCAAGCAGCGAGACTCTCTGCTTTTACCTGTGAGTCTACATGATGATACTTGGGTGAAAGTTTTATTTTCCTCTTAATCTTATTAAGATACTCTTTTCTCTGCATTGACTTTTTCAAGTTTCATTCTGAATGCTATGTAATTTTTTATAAAGTTTAACTGTATATTACTATGTTACTATGTTTAATAAATTTATTTTAAAACAACAACAATATAGTAATGTCTGTGCACACACACACACACACATATATATATATATATATAAAATTGAAAAGTAGAAATAAACACAAATACATTTTTTTGTAGATATTGTCTACATTACACTGGAATAACAGTTAAGGATTAAATAATTTTGAATTAAATTTTTTATTATTATAAATTAAACATTTAAAAAAGACTAATTAATATTTTATTGATTCGGATTTTGAAATTTAAACAAGTATGTTTTTATGTTACAATATATTGGTAATTATAAAATTCCACTATCTATTTTGATTAGCAAATTTTTTAAATTAATGCTTGTATAATATATTTTGATAAAAATACAAACAAAGTTGTTTTTGAAAGGATTAAGTTGAATTAAAAAGAGTTGTTAACTTTTTTCAATCAAGATAATGAAAACTTACTTTTAATTACTGTTTTTCTTTTCACTCTGATTATAAAAAGATTAAGGGGAGTTTTTAGAATTATATAGAGCTACTATGAAGGTATAACTAAATGTGCAGTTGGCAAATAAGCTGCCACTGCTAATATCACAATGATAGAACTTGGATTCACATGAAAGTAAAGGGCCTACTTCTCTGTGTTCCATGGTTCATGATATATAGTAGATGGCTGGCTTGCCTGAAGTCTGTCAAATGATAGAGACTAAATGGGCTTGATTGAATGCCAATAGTTACTGAATTATACCTTTCCCAACAATGAAAATCAACCAGTCTACAGTTTACAAAAGACCAGCTTACCCAGAAAGTACATCAGCTTGCTAAAAAATAGTTTATATGAGAGGCATGGATAAAGATACTGCATCAAATATATAATTGAGGCTAAAATGACCTGAATTTTAAATAAAACTTTCTAAACAATAATAGTTTAATTTTTTTAAAGAAAAATTTTTACTTACAAAAAAAATAAGAAGCTAATTAATAGCTTTAATTTAATTCATACTATTTATTTTATATATACACACATACATGTGAATTTTATGTATATTTTCAACATGGAATTAATTGTGAAAAATATATTTTTAATAAGTTTATTATTTTGACAAATTAAAATCTCATATATATAAACATCAGTGTGCATACATATTTTCATGGATACCCACATATATATGTGAATAGTTATTATTTACATATCATTAAAGTGTGATAACTCATTTTTTAATTATTAGTTTATAACATTTCAAATATGTTCATAAATTATTATACCACATATCTGTGTGCTCATATTTAGATGTGTTTTATGTAAACCTATTATAATGTATTTATTGTATTAATCAAAATCAGATTGCCAACTTTATATGTATGTCATCCAGCAGACCTTAGTTTTATTTTATTGTTTCTAATTAATAAATTTTTATTTCATTGTTAAAGTTAATCCAGTGAATTTATTTAATCTGAAATAGTTTTAGAATATTATATATTTGTATTATATCTCTTGAATGCATTGTTTCAAGTTTTCTATCACTGCTTTGTTGGATCTCTTCATTTTTTAAATACATTTATTCAAGTTTTTTCATAAATGCATCCATTGTTTCCATAGTAAATGTAGCTGGTTTCTTTTCTTTCAGCATTTGTACAATCAGAATTTTTTCCTGCACAATTGATGATGCATCCATTGGTTGTTCAGTTTCTAACATTGGCAAATCCATATTTATTTGGGCCTCCAAATTTTTGGTTTTTGAATGTGTTATCATAAGTGTATTTATAGATACACCTGGGTCTCATTTTATGCGGTAGATAGGTTCCTTAGAAAACACGCACAAAAAAAATTGCACAAAAATAGACTTACCTTACCTTGAAAAATGGGGGATACATACTGTAATTTTCCAAATATCGCATAAAAGCAAAGCAACAATGTATAATTACTTTAAAATTCGCATAAAAAAAATAAGAAACTAAAATATGACTAATAAAAAATTTCATATTTGAAAAAAATTGATACAAGATAAACTTTTTTTACTTTTTTTATTAACTACAGTATTTAATTTTATTCAAAACAATATATTTTTATGCGTAATTTACATTTTTTCATACATGTACGGTATTTTAATTATTATCACTATTTGAGATATCAGATTCATCATGATGTGATGTGAGGTACTGTAGCTTCTCCTTAAACGAAGTCAAGAGGAAATACAACTAAAATGTTATCAAATCACTGTTGATCCTTCCCATTTTGCTAAGCGATCTAAAATTGATATTTTTGTTTCCAAAGAAATTCATTTTCTTTGGTGTTTTTTTCTCTCCATTAGAGTAAACTAAAAGTTTAAAATAAAAATAGGAACTTAGACTTAGGATAATAAAAAGACATCGACTCACCACTGTTGAGCAAAATGTATTTAAACTAACAAAAATTAAATTCTTATTTTTGTCTTTAATTTTTTAATTTTCAATTTCGTTTAAAAATCAAATTTAATTGCTTCAAATCACATTAATTTAAGATCATGTTATGTAAGTTTTAAATTGTTAATTACAATTAAAAATCAGATTTTAATTGTCAAATTTAATTGTGTCCACCGCGGTTACTCTCCTTTTAAAAATAAACTTGCGGACACTAAATGATTAATTGATTACATATTCTTTTTATAAAAAACAAAAATAGAACATGATTTAAAATGCAAAAACAACAACATATACATAGTATTTTTCATCTATAATGTTTAAACAGATTTACATTATAGTCTTGTAAAATTTATTATTTTTGGACACTAAATGATTAATTGATTACATACTCTTTTTTTAAAAAGCAAAAATAGAACGTGATTTAAAATGCAAAAATAACAACATACATAGTGTAGGCATCTATAATGTTTGAACAGATTTACATTATAATCTTGTAAAATTTAATGTGTGTATATAAAATGGGGAAATCCTGATTTTTAGTGAATTATGAACTTCTTTATTGCATAAATCTATTACGGTACTATTATAAAGTGCTTAAAATATTGAAATTATTAGATGGAAGTCGAACTCCGATAATGTGTTATTACTTTAAATATGACGTGAGTGCACAAAATTTATAATATTTAAAGTAATAGTGCATTATCAGTGCTCCACTTCTGATCTAATAATTTTTATCACATAAAAGAAAACTGCATACAAAGATATTAAGAAGAAAAATGAATCGCATAACTTCAAAATCGCATTAAATAAATCTGCATAAAACGAGACCAGAGTGTATTTTATAATCCTGTTAAATATCTTTTTATTTGTAGATTTGCACATTTTATTTTTGTCTATATTATCATAAATTGATGGCACACCAACCTCAACATTAGCATACTGCTCCAGAATAACATGATATACCTCTGTTTTAGTCATTTATATTATAGGTATACTGCCATTTGTATTATCTTGTCTATCCTACTGCTGTAAAATATTTCTCAATCCAAACATTATTTATTTTTATTAATTTATTATACACTATCATATGCTAAAATATTTTCATACTTTAATTACATTTAAGTATAAGAAAGAAGAGTTTCAAGCCAAAAACACATTGCTTGTGACAATTATGTATCGTTAACATACTTATTCAGTCATTTTTAATGTGGAGTTTGTTTTATGGCTGATTTCCAGTAGAATACTATTTTGATTCCAGATTGCAAACTGTATGTATTGAAATAAACAATGCAGATGAAGAGACTTTTCAGCTAATTAAAATTGCAATGTCTATAGCAGAAGCTATAATAATGTTTTCATACAGTAGAGGATTATTTGCTCCACAAGGCTAAGAAAAAAGTAACACATCAGTCATAAGATTCCATGTATGAAGTCCAATCCAGTAAATAATGTCAAAGTCTGTGGAACTAGATCATGATAGCCTTTAAAATGCAAGTAATATGATATAGAATAAACCATAGCATTAAATTGCTGAAGACCTATTGATATTCTACAGGTGATATGTCATTATGCTGCTATAACTATAATTCCAGTACCCGGCATGTAAGGGGAAGAAATCTAGTCTTCAAGGGAAGTTATGAAGATGACTATAATTACACAAATAAGAAAAACAATATATGAAAACCCATGATTTAGGACTTAAGACCTTATTTTGACTGGTAAGATATTCATATTATTATATTAAAATAGACTTAGACTTAAAAACTGAAAATATATTAATTGTTGTGATGTTATATTTTAGATCTGAAATTGGAATCGCTAGCAAAGACAAACGGAAAACATATTAATTATTGCAATATGTTTTGTTTTATATCTGCATTTGAAATCATGAGTATAGACTTAAAAACTGAGAATATATTAATTGTTGTGGCACATTTACTTTATATCTGCAAATTGGAAATCACTAGTATATAAATGAAACCAACCTGCTTACGTTTTTGTTTTGTTAATAAATTATTGTTTTATCAATCCATTTGTTTATAAGTCCATTAAAACATTATAATTTCAGCACACATATACTACTTATGACCATCCACAACTCTGAGATAGCATGTGAACCACTGGAGAATATTCTGGGGTATCACAGTAATAATTGGCAATAATGATGATAATTTTTCATTAGTATTCTTAGTAAGCTTTCTCTTTTTGAGGAGGTTTTATACCTGGAGTTTCTTTTTGATTGAAATCTAAAGCAAATAAAATACTGTTAGGAGTTCTTGTAATTATGAATCTCCATCATAATCATCACATTGGTTAGTATTATGAAAATTTTGTTTCATCATTGGTATTCTATTAATCAACTATGTACATAGCTGGAAGATCTCATATTATGTAGATTATTATGCATATAGCTTTGATATTAGACTACCCAGGTTTTAATCTATCTTTCAGCTATCATGTATATATCTAAATACTGTAAAAATGATATTTATGGGTTCAAAACCATGCTTACACTTAAACTGACTGGGAAAGTTTTATAATAGATTATTTAGATACCATTACGTAATTGTCTTTCACAGTACACACTTTAATAATATTGTCAAATGCATACATATATCAACTTCCTTTTAAGCAGTTTATTCAATGGCACGTAATAAAATAGTTTATACATTTCTCTCCTTATTTTTATGAAGCGTTTCAGTCTGACTAATGTGGGCTGCATACAGGTTGATATGATTATAATATAGAATGTGATAAATAAAAATATTGTTTTACATCCACACAATATACTTTTAGTTAACAAATGATTAGTATTTAATTATTCATGAGTGAATTTGAATAAAACAAAAACACTTTTTTTATATAAAGCTTAAAAAATATGGAAATAATTTTTAAAATTTACAAAAAGTGAAATATTGATAAAAGCGATGGAATAAAAAAATTCTCAGATTATTATTGAGATAAATAATTGAAGTGAGAAGAAATAGAAAAAAATTATAACTACTGATGTATATATAAAAAGTTTAATATAATTTAAACTTTTATAGATGCACTTATTAAGTACATCTATAAAAGATATTACACATGGGAAAAGAGAAATGAAATTGAATTACTTCATTTGTCTGAAGGATTGTGATGATGATATATTATTAGATTAAACCAGTAAACATCACAGGATCACCATTTCCTATGCTAGCTCATAACTGTTATGATAACTGTATTGGATGAGTAGGCACTAGATAGGAATTTTATGCACAAGCCTTCTGGAATCCATTGATTACTCTGGCTCACACTGAATGGCAATACTGTATAAAGAGTTTTGCCTGTTTTAATATTATTAGATGCTATATGTTGGACTATTTCCATCATCTATGAGTGAATGTTGAATGTATAGAAAATTTTAAACTTTCCAAATACAAACAACTTGTTAGTGATAACACATTCACTCATAAATGTGTTATTACTAACAAGTCGTTTGTATTTGGAAAGTTTAAATAAAGGTTAAAATTTTCTATACATTCAATTTAATCAGAGATGATGGAAATAGTCCAACATATCACATCTGAATTCCTTCATGTGTGTGTGTTTAATTAAAAATACAAATATATTCATCTTTAATTAAAGTTTAAAGTTTATATCTGGGTTAGAGATAATTTCTAGTTTAATAAATGATTACTGATAATCATTATTATATTTATCTAAAATGGATCATGTTAAAGTTGTGGATAGGGTAAGTTCAAAACTTGTAAATCAAAATGTAAAATTTATAATTTAAACTTTATATCTATAAACATTATTTATATTTATTTGCACATGCTCTAAGTTAGCGGGTTCAATATTTATAGCACAATGTGAGCTAAAAGCAGCTGATTCGTTGAAATTTTGTTTTCTTTTTTAAATTGCATGAAAACTATAAGCATGATGTCAACATAAATCCCAGCATTCATTGCTGCTTAATTCCATCTTTCAAATGATATATCACAATTTGAAATCAGATAAAATTTAAATTATTATTATTATTTTTTTAACAGGCGCATTTAATTTTTTTCTATTTTGATCAATTTTCTAGTTTACATGAGGGTAATAAAGGCAAAAAATTTTTATCAGCCTCATTATCTAATTCAAGTGCATTAAAATACACTGATATTTGTATTCAAGGCCTACAATGGAATGTAAACATAATTGTGGAATATTGAAAGTATACAATTTAAATTTTGTATTTTATTAATTTTTTTTTTAATTATTTGATAAATGGTATAATTTATTAATTTGTGTTGGATTGGTGCATGTGTGTAGTATGTAAATTATATAATATTAAATAATTTATGTTCTTTATTATACAGTATATAAATTTTTATTCAAATATAACAAAAGTAGTTTTTGTACAGTATAATTTTGTGTCTCTGATCCAAGTTTGAAGCAACCTTATTTTATAGACATAATGATTTTTGAAGGGTGGAATAATTTATTAGTATATTTATATTTGTATTGGTGTGTGTGTTTTCTCTTGCATGTTTGTATAACAAGTAATGATTTATATATTGAAACAGTAAGGTCTGCTTTGCAGATCTTCGTTTCACCTTTTCTCACCTACTTCCTACCCTCATACCTTAGTTTGAACCCCAATCTATCGTAGTGTGTCTGCAATATGCTTATATACCGAAAATCCCGCCTAATTTTAAACCACGAGCACAATGCTCGTATTATATATATAACTTATTCCCAAATAAAATAAAATATTATGAATTATGTATTTGTTCACATAATTTACATTTATTAAAAAGTAAGTTATATAAGTCGTAATTGCGCACACACTATGATATCCATTTTAAAACATATCAAAATTATAAATTGTTAAAGTTATTTTGTTTGAATCTATTTACAAATATATTACCGTCGTAATGTATTTTGATTTAAAATAAAACTCATTTAGTAAATATTCGTTTAGTAAATAGATTCAAATATTGCAATTTAAAAAGCAAAATCATTTTCTTAATTTAATAAAAGTTATTCCAAATATTTCTGTTTAAATAAATCAGGGACAATAGTTTAATTAGTTAATGTTCTATAAGTTTATCTAAAAACAGCAGATGTCCACTTAAGGTTTTCTTTAATTAATAAAAGTAATTTTTAATTAAATCTAGTTTGTAATTCGAATGTCGACAGGGAAAGTAACAAAAGAAATTAATTAATGTTGAATTCCTTTAGACATTCGGATGATTTAATTACAGCTGATAAGTCCGATATATTTTTGTAATGCTCCAGGGCAGTTCTATTGTTAACACCTACTATAAAAAGGAGGTTTTTCTTTTGTTCTCCAGTTAGTAGTTTTTATTCTAATGTGTCTAAGAGAAATCATTCTGTGTTCTAATAAATTGCTAACCTTGACATGTCAGAGTAGAGGCATTAAGATGGCTATGTCCCCTCGGAATAGCCAGCCGCTGCTCCATACCATCAAAAGCTATCACATAAGAAACCGTGGAACTGCTGCTGCTGCAAAAATATGAACATTCCAGATTTTGCTGCTGAATTATAAAACCTGCCGAACATCTACCTGCAAATGCTTCTCCAGAGGTAACCTAAATTAACCCAAGAGCTCTTGTGATTCCTAACTAACATGCTATAGCTATTTTACATTGTTTTTTTTATATTTCACGTAACTTCATTATGTATTTCTTTAACATGTTTAAATATACTCAACATTTTGCTCTCTATCCTTGGGTTAATATTTTCTATTTATAAAGCTTTCTTTTATTTTATTATGATAATGTGTCAGAATCGTCTTTGACCAAGTGAACTATTCCCTTTATTGAAAGTAAGACGCCGCTATTAAGGCATATTTTAAATTTATAATTTTCCAATTTTATTATGTTGCAAATCAGTTGTTCGAGGGTGATTCTATTCTTTATTATATAATATAATCACATAGTTTAAAATCTACATGTTATTGATTTTAATCTAATATGAGAGTATGTGCGAGGTCAATGATTAAATGTTTCCCCTAATGCATGATTGCGTATATAAATCTATACTTACTTTTCAAACCCGCAAGCATGCATTTTCCTATTTTAATTACCGTGTTCTACTTTAATTATAAAGTTCATCATTGACGTTGAGAATGTGCGGACCCTTTTAAATAAATTTCGGGGAATTTGATTGGGCATTTCTCTTAATCCGAGTAAAACCCATTTAGTATGTTTTTATATACACTAGTCTCGTATTGCTGGTAAATGAATTGGTTGTTGAGACTGCTTTGTTTTATTTTCCAAGGATTCTTTACATGGCAAAGTCCATTTTTTTCACTTATTGCAAGTTTCCAGGCAGAGGGTGTTCACAAATGACACCCCTGGGAATTACACACAATCGTCACCCAGTCGCTAAGTTTCGTCTGTTCATCAAAATACTTTCCTACGGGTTAGTGGCGAGATGCCCTCCGTAATTATTTTGGATCTTCAATATTGTTTTATTTTATATTTATTTTACAAAGCATCCGTGACTTAAACGTGTCACACCGTCCAACTTTAATAAATTCATTATCAGCAATACTGACCTCCCAATGCAACTCTATTATTATTATTATTCTCAAATAAATGCTTTGATCCCATTCCCACTTTGTTGCTTAGTAAGCTTTAGTTCATGCTATTCTCGAAATCAATAAATATTTTAGAACACTTAAGTTTCAAATATTTTCTTAAACTTGTATAATTACTCAAAGCACCTCGCACATGTTCCTATCTCATCAAGCACATTATCGCAATGCTATTAGCCCGAGGAATAGAATATATCACTTTGCTTTATAACCTTTTGTCATTTATTGAAATATAATGCCAACAATTATTTAATATGCATCCCTGTCTCATATAAGCAGACAGTGGCATTATATATATATATTTATATAAATAAATTGTGTGAAATTATTTAAAACTAAATTTGATCTCTTATTTTATTTGATTCCTATCACTGTCTCGGTCTATATATATATATATTGTAACGAGACAGCGTTACATCAATATTAAATCTAGGATACATCGATAAACACACACACACCAGCAAGCAACATAAAACACTCGTAACTTTATTTTCGTAATTAGTAATAGTTTTCTTTCTCTCATAAATACATTTTATAAAACACATTGATAAAATGCAGACGGTAAAACGTCTAATTAAATGATTAAAGCCTTTAGATAATAAAAATAATAACAAAAAATAATTTGCTTTCCTAAATAATAAAATATAATACGCACTCCTAAAATAATAAAAATAATTATCAATCAAAATCACCACGGGGAATTAGAAAATGTTTATTTTAGAAATATAATTTTAACTAGAATAAAACTTATAGAAAAGATTTGAGGAAAAGATAAATGCTCGACTTCTAAATTTAAAATAACTTGTATTGTTCTAGTAAAACACACGCACACACGCATGCCTTCGAGGTGTGAAGGAATAAGGTTGGTTGAGTGAGATTGCAAAATGAGATTGTCCCAAAATAAATATTGCCTTTAGCACAAAGAGTGAGTGAGCAGGTACCTCAAACGCGGACCTGAACGACAACTCCAAGAACAGGGAACTATGGGGGTAGATTGGATCCCAAGATATGGATCAACCTTTATAAATACTAGTCAAAACCTATTCAATGATTAATTTTGGAATTTTGGAAAGAATTGTTTGGATTCAGTTCGATTCGATTCATTTCGATTAATACATTTTCATTATTGTTTTTTATTTTCCAATTCTCAGTACGCTGAATTACCACCTGCTCATTTATTCCGATGCTTATGCTTTTATTTAAAATTAGAATTGTTCTGAATTAGCTTGGTTATTCCTCAATATTTAAAATGATCATCATGAAATTAATACCAAGAGCGTCGACTGTCATGAGGGGCTAATAAACCCTTCAGTGACTGATCGGCGCTCCGCTACTGAAATATCTCCGAAGCTATGAAATTCTGATAACATCGTCGTGTTAAGTGAATGCTCCTAATAAAAGAAATGTTCCGTGAAACACCCAAACTCGTCCAGACCAATCGACCTTCGTTGCAACCAAGACAAATCCTAGGTAAATATGTTTTTTTATTCTGTTCACTCACTCAATTAATAAACTCGTAAGGCAATCTCGTAATTAACCAACATAAATTTACTCAAATAAATCTTAAGACTTTCCTCGTCATGATAGTTTATCTTTGTTACTGAACTTTGTAAACATGAACTTTGAACTTAAGTGAAGCTAAGGAAAGATTATATATTTATCAAATAGAAAGGAACTTTCTCGTTATTCAAATTGTGTTATGAATACTTATGGTTCTCTGTGGGCGTGAATGTATGTGCGCGTGTGTAATAAATCAATTAATAATGTTTTGTAATAAATCAATTAATAATGTTTTGTAATAAATCAATTAATAATGTTTTCTTTTCATATTTAATAAACTTGTTCAATATCTAATCAAGTCGAGCATATCTCAAATCTTTTCACACACAATCAAAACCGTAGTTATTTATTCTTTGATAACTTATCTTTGAAGTAGATTTAGTTAATTTTAATTTTCATTTAGTTATTTTATTAATTATGTCACCATCGTGCCGTAAGTCACGATGTTTCTTATTTCACCTTAGTTAAGATAGATTTAAGAGCGGGCGGGTCTATAATCAAAGTAAACGTCAATAAATTATGTTATATACAATAAAGCGGGGGGATGAACTTGTAAGCCTTGTGTTCGGGGCGTAAGCGAACAACCTCATAGGTCAGTGATAACCAATAAACGATCTTTATGCCGTGATCGACTTAGTAGAAAACCTTGCTGATTTTAATTAGCGGACAATGCGTCTTCTCCGGGAGGAGTCATTTTAGAAACAAACATGTAACAACCTTGAGACACCTTATTGGTCCATGCTGGGAGTTTTGAGCTAGTGGGTGGGATTAGACTTCGAAATCGTTTTGACATGATGTAAGGTGATGCGAGTAGTTAAAATCAACTTAAATAATCGTATCTGGCGCCCCCTTATGTGGATCGTGAATAACTGTCGATGTAAGAAAAAAAATAAAGCCTTACGCTATGTCATGTTTGTTTCGAAGCCCGTAATCTCGGGGTATATAGTGAGGGGTTCCCGCTTACATTGGCGCTTCCAACGTGAGGCTAGTATAAATGAAGCTTCTAAACATAAAGAAAAAGCAAATCTAGATACTAGCAAAAGCGGCCGAACTGGGAGAAGACGCGGAAATATTTATGTAAACAAAAAGCTTGAAAAAAAAAAATATATAATAAACAAACGGAACAAAATCGCGGCGATTCTTAACATCGCAAATGGGTAAACAAAACATCGGGAACCGGAGCAAAATAAACAAAACAAATAAAGCATAGCAGGAGATAAGGGAGCGGACGCCGATCGGTCGCTGTCACCATAAAACAAATAAATCAAAAGTAAAAAAGAACCACATTCCCGTAAACAGAGTGACGGAAGTTAGAATAGGACAAAGATAAAATAAACATCAAATCATGGAAGAAGAGACAAATGAGGACATGTGGGAACAGACGGGAGAAAGTCCCATCCAGTTTAAAAAACAGGATACGCAAAATGAAGGGGATATCAAAACCCTAATAAGGATGATGACGCAAATGATGGCCGAAATGAGGGAAGATAGAGAAGAGCGGAGAAGAGAGAGGAAAGAATTTCGAGAGGAGATAAGGCAACTACTCGGGGGAAAGGAAAGGAAGCTAGAAGAGGACGAAGGGGAGGAGAGTAGTTTAACCCAAGTTAAGGAAGAAATAACTCAGAACGCGTCGAAGACGGACAGGACGGAGGCAGACCTGAGGGAGCTAAAGGAGAAAGTTGAGATCCTAACGGAGGACATAGGAAAAGGCGAGAGGCATCAGGACGTGATGAAACAAGCGATCAGGCAGACTGAAGAGGTGTGTCATGAAATTAGGCAACAACAGGACGAGGTCCGAGAGACTATGGGGGAGTGGGGACAGAGAATTCAAAGGATTGAAGCCGACCAAGGGCATGGGAACATGAGTAGAAGGATGGAAGAGATGGAGAAGAGATGGGAAAGGCAGATATCGCAACGGGACACAAGTCATGTATGGGCGGAGAGGCAGATGAAAATCGAAATATTTAGAGCCGGGATGAACGAAAACCCAATGGACCACCTCGAAAGCGTCAGGAATCTGTTTCGAGAGCCGACGGAGAGAGAACCAGATCGAGTAAATATTGCGAGCGGCTACTTACAAGGCCCAGCGAGAGACTGGTGGAGAACGCTGGAGTTTAAACCCCGGTCATATGAGGAGTATAAAGAAGAAGTCTTGCGGTGTTTCTGGAACACAGCACGCCAGGAGGGGACGTATTTTAGGATCACTAGGGAGAAGTACGGGGGAAGGCCTAACGAGACGGCCACACAATTTTATTATAGGCAGGTGGCGAGCCTTCAACAATTGCCGGCATACCCTATGACAGAGACGCAGATCATATCAATAATCAGACACAATATGCCGACCACCCTAAGACGCATGATGCTGGGAAGGGATTGCAAAGGAATCCATGAAATGGGGGAATTGATCGCGAAATTCGAACAAGAAGAGGGAATAGGGGGGCCGATGGAGGGGTCTAGTAATGAACACCCCAGAAAACGTGTACCACCGGACCGATACTAGCTAATAGGACGGAGGGAAAACGAGTTGACGACCAGGAATAGCATAAGGACAATGCAAGGGAACGCACAAGGGAAATAGATGCCACAAACCGGGAATGACCTAGGACACGAATCGGAATATGACATTGGATATGGAAAAGAAAAAAAAAAGAGTGACTAACCCCAGGCCCTGGAAGATCACCGAGCAAATCAAACGATCGCAAAGCAGCCTCTAGCCTATAGAACCAACGTGTTGGCGGATCGACCGAAGAGTGCCCTACAAATCCAGGAGACGGCTGGCACATGACGGGCTCAACCCCAGTGTGGGAAATCAAATAAACCATTTCGTTAGAGTTCGTGCTAGCTCACTTCCCCAAACGTTGTTATTGCTGGGCGAGTCAGACTTTCCGAAATCGTAGAGCGAGATCAATCATATTCTGTATCGGGGACCTCGGAAAAGTCCATCCCCATACCTCCCATCAGGGATGCACGAGACCAATTGGCCATAGTCGTCAATCGTGACATACCCTACCTTACCAAATAGTGTTATTGTATTTCTTCCGTTAAAAGTCGTGGTAAAAGGGAAGTCTGACCGCAGAGCACTTGATCCAAATTTTAAGGGAAGGCGGAGCCGCAGACGAACGGCCGGAATAGCCGTCATAGGGGAACAGTACCGCACAAAGGAAAGGAGGACGTTGGATCGATTCGTTGGACGCTGCACACACAAAAAAAAAAAAAAAAAAAAGGAAAAGGAAAAAAGGAGGGGGATGAAGGGAACATGTGATACCAAAGAGCCGAATAATTTCGCTCCTTCACCGAGCTAAAACCCGCAGCATCGGATTTTACTCTACACCGGGCGGGGAGATATGTAACGAGACAGCGTTACATCAATATTAAATCTAGGATACATCGATAAACACACACACACCAGCAAGCAACATAAAACACTCGTAACTTTATTTTCGTAATTAGTAATAGTTTTCTTTCTCTCATAAATACATTTTATAAAACACATTGATAAAATGCAGACGGTAAAACGTCTAATTAAATGATTAAAGCCTTTAGATAATAAAAATAATAACAAAAAATAATTTGCTTTCCTAAATAATAAAATATAATACGCACTCCTAAAATAATAAAAATAATTATCAATCAAAATCACCACGGGGAATTAGAAAATGTTTATTTTAGAAATATAATTTTAACTAGAATAAAACTTATAGAAAAGATTTGAGGAAAAGATAAATGCTCGACTTCTAAATTTAAAATAACTTGTATTGTTCTAGTAAAACACACGCACACACGCATGCCTTCGAGGTGTGAAGGAATAAGGTTGGTTGAGTGAGATTGCAAAATGAGATTGTCCCAAAATAAATATTGCCTTTAGCACAAAGAGTGAGTGAGCAGGTACCTCAAACGCGGACCTGAACGACAACTCCAAGAACAGGGAACTATGGGGGTAGATTGGATCCCAAGATATGGATCAACCTTTATAAATACTAGTCAAAACCTATTCAATGATTAATTTTGGAAATTTTGGAAAGAATTGTTTGGATTCAGTTCGATTCGATTCATTTCGATTAATACATTTTCATTATTGTTTTTTATTTTCCAATTCTCAGTACGCTGAATTACCACCTGCTCATTTATTCCGATGCTTATGCTTTTATTTAAAATTAGAATTGTTCTGAATTAGCTTGGTTATTCCTCAATATTTAAAATGATCATCATGAAATTAATACCAAGAGCGTCGACTGTCATGAGGGGCTAATAAACCCTTCAGTGACTGATCGGCGCTCCGCTACTGAAATATCTCCGAAGCTATGAAATTCTGATAACATCGTCGTGTTAAGTGAATGCTCCTAATAAAAGAAATGTTCCGTGAAACACCCAAACTCGTCCAGACCAATCGACCTTCGTTGCAACCAAGACAAATCCTAGGTAAATATGTTTTTTTATTCTGTTCACTCACTCAATTAATAAACTCGTAAGGCAATCTCGTAATTAACCAACATAAATTTACTCAAATAAATCTTAAGACTTTCCTCGTCATGATAGTTTATCTTTGTTACTGAACTTTGTAAACATGAACTTTGAACTTAAGTGAAGCTAAGGAAAGATTATATATTTATCAAATAGAAAGGAACTTTCTCGTTATTCAAATTGTGTTATGAATACTTATGGTTCTCTGTGGGCGTGAATGTATGTGCGCGTGTGTAATAAATCAATTAATAATGTTTTGTAATAAATCAATTAATAATGTTTTGTAATAAATCAATTAATAATGTTTTCTTTTCATATTTAATAAACTTGTTCAATATCTAATCAAGTCGAGCATATCTCAAATCTTTTCACACACAATCAAAACCGTAGTTATTTATTCTTTGATAACTTATCTTTGAAGTAGATTTAGTTAATTTTAATTTTCATTTAGTTATTTTATTAATTATGTCACCATCGTGCCGTAAGTCACGATGTTTCTTATTTCACCTTAGTTAAGATAGATTTAAGAGCGGGCGGGTCTATAATCAAAGTAAACGTCAATAAATTATGTTATATACAATAAAGCGGGGGGATGAACTTGTAAGCCTTGTGTTCGGGGCGTAAGCGAACAACCTCATAGGTCAGTGATAACCAATAAACGATCTTTATGCCGTGATCGACTTAGTAGAAAACCTTGCTGATTTTAATTAGCGGACAATGCGTCTTCTCCGGGAGGAGTCATTTTAGAAACAAACATGTAACAACCTTGAGACACCTTATTGGTCCATGCTGGGAGTTTTGAGCTAGTGGGTGGGATTAGACTTCGAAATCGTTTTGACATGATGTAAGGTGATGCGAGTAGTTAAAATCAACTTAAATAATCGTATCTGGCGCCCCCTTATGTGGATCGTGAATAACTGTCGATGTAAGAAAAAAAATAAAGCCTTACGCTATGTCATGTTTGTTTCGAAGCCCGTAATCTCGGGGGATATAGAGAGGGTGCCCCGTTACAATATATATATATATATATATATATATTCTGCATTTCTTTTGTAAATCCATAGACGTTAATTAGCCACCCAAACTTCTTTTAGTATAGAGTCTTTTGTTTCTCCCTGACCACCAGGCACCAGTCAAAGGTTATACTAGTAGTGGCACCAGAGGCGTTATCACGTAGATGGCACTGTGGAATTTGGACTTTAGATTCGAACTTAGTATCTCTAGAAGGCAACCCCTCCTAGAATGTTCAGTTTCGTGTCTGGGGATTGAATTCTGCAGTGTGTTAGCGAGATAGACGATTCTGACTGTTACAATATAGAGAACAGTGCAATGTAAATTTTAAAAATGGATAATCAAATGTACAGAAAGGTTGCAGATGGCAGTTGATAAAGCAATCACAAATTTACTGGGAATAGTACCATGTGAAATGGTGTGTGTGTAGTGGTAGCCACAATGGTTATGCATATACCACATGGAATTGTATGCAAGCAAAGAATCAAATTCTGATTTTTGATTATACCTTGATACTCATATTGTGGAGTTAGTAGTTTTTCCACATCTTGCAGCACATTATTTTCAAGACTATAGTTAGCAAATGAGCTATCAAATAAATTATATCTATGTGGGACAATAAATATATCAAGATAGCATCACTCGTGTGCATAAAAAATATAAACATCTCTGATGTAAACAAAAAAATATAAAATGAAGAGATGAAACTCATTTTATCAGTGATACAGACAGTAGCCTACACTTTCTAGTTTTATATAAATAAGAAACCATGTCCATCTTCTGGAAATGATTTGTTGTGTATCTTTTATTAGGATGAATTTTTTTCTTATAGATGCCTTTGAGATTTGATAACATTTGGGGTACAAGATTTGTTTATTCTAAAGAATCTATGATATATTTCGTATAATTTTCAGTCTTAGGTATTCTATGAAAACCTGCTTTTAAGTAATTTCTATGAATGTTATTCCTATATTGGATTGGCTAACTTCATGATCTATAAGTAAAATGTATGGCTTTCATATATGAGTCAAAATGACTAACCTCTCGAAATTTAAATGTTAAATTAACACACACAGAAACATTGGATGTGCTCTTTCCTTCACTTGGTAAGATAAAACTCTACAGACTAAATGGCTAAATATGTTTTTAATCATTGTCTACATGTTTGTAAATTTAAAAAAATTATATATGTTTGAATTGACTAACCCCATCATATATTGATATACATGATCAGATTAATGTAAATGGGCCACAACTATGATTTCTGGAATGTGAAGTTATATGTCTTCAATTTCTGGTGATAACTTAATGCCTTAATGTAATTGATATGAAATTAATTGGTTATACTATGTATACAAGCATAATCTTTGATTTTGTTAACTGGTCTCCATTGAGATTGATATGTAAAGGTCCTTTTTTTTGTAAATAATTCTTATGGTTTATGAATAAATTTTCCTTTTGAAAGATAAAAATAAAGAATTCATATGCAACTTGTTTTTGAGATTCTGAAGCTATGGATTGTCTCAGGTAAAAAGTATTATATATGGTTTGAAAGATAATTTTATGAATGATACAAAAAAATTACCACTGAAGATGTAATTTAAACTTAGCTAATGATAAATTAGAAATTATGAATAAACAATGAAATAATAATTATGTCAGATGTTGAAATTTCTTTTTTTCCTTACTTTTTAAATGGTTATTACTATTTGTCTTAGATTTATTGTTTTCCTTAGTTTTTCTAGTTTCTATCAATGTAAAGCTTTTTGCTCTAACATTATTAAAACTGAAGCTATTGTGAAAATTGCATCTCAGGTCAGTTTTTAAAAAAATTCAATATGGCGCCTGGAACCATACCAGCTAAATCATACTCAATTGAACACTGTTGAATTTTCTACTTCCTATGATCATGTTCATTATAAACTATCCTGACATTAAAAATATTACCAAATTGCATTTATCCTGATATTCTTAGGGTCAAAATCATTCATGATCCAAAAGCATGGACAACATTGTAGGATCCTGTTGGGTTCTGTTAAAATGAAATATATATAGCTTTACTCTCCTAATAATGTTTATCCTTGATTCCTATAGTAAAGATATAGGCATAAAGGGTCTTGGTATTTAATCATTTGTGGTCATTTTTTGAATGAGATCTACTCTTAAAGTAATCAGTAAGATAAAACTAATATATATTTTGCTCATACTTGTATCATTTTTTTATCACTGAATGTGCCACCTGAGATTATTTTTCAGAGGAATATTTTCATTATTATTATCTTTCTTTACTTATTTTTAAATCATTATATGATTAAATAATGTGTTTACTGTTGTTAGATTCACCATATTTGTTTACCATGTAAACAAAGGCAAATAATAAAGCAATATAAAAGACCTATGTGCCTTCAATGATTTGAGCTATGAAGGAATATATGATTAGGGTTTCTAATTCAAAAATGGTAAGGCTCGATTGCAAAGAACAGAATAATAGACAATACAAAATAAAGACTGGTGGTTTATTAACAGCAACAGACTCAATATTAAATACACATTCAACAGTGTTCAATTAATTTCTGTTTGGAGTATGCACATGGACATTTAAATTACATTATTTTCTGCAGTCCATTGAACAGTCTGATAATATACACCGTGGTCTCGTTTTATGCAGATTTATTTAATGCGATTTTGAAGTTATGCGATTCATGTTTCTTCTTAATATCTTTATATGTGATTTCTTTTATGCGATAAAAATTATTAAATCAGAAGTTGAGCTCCGATAATGTGCTATTACTTTAAATATTATAAATTTCATGCACTCACATCATATTTAAAGTAATAGCGCATTATCGGAGTTAGACTTCCATCTAATAATTTCAATATTTTCACCACTTTATAATAGTACTGTAATAGATTTTATGCAATAAAGAAGTTCATAATTCACTTATAATCAGAATTTCCCCATTTTATATACACACATTAGATTTTACAAAACTATAATGTAAATCTGTTCAAACATTATAGAAGAAAAATACTATGTATGTAGTTATTTTTGCATTTTAAATCACATTCTATTTTTGCTTTTTATAAAAAAAGTATGTAATCAATTAATCATTTAGTGTCCGCAAGTTTATTTTTAAAAGGTAACAATGGTGGGCACAATTAAATTTGACAATTAAAATCTGATTTTTAATTGTAATTAAAAATTTAAAAATTACTAACGTGATGTGAAATTAATGTGATGTGAAATGATAAAATTTGATTTTTAAACGGAATTGAAAATTAAAAAATTAAAGACAAAAATTAGAATTTAATTTTTAATTATTAGTTTTAATTAAATTTTGCCCAACAGTGGTGAGTCAGTGTCTTTTTATTGTCATAAGTCTAAGTTCTTATTTTTATTTTAAACTTTCAGTTTACCTAATGGAGAAGAAAAAACATCCAAGAAAATGAATTTCTTTGGAAACAAAAATATCATTTTTAGATCGCTTAGTGAAATGGGAAGGATCAACAGCGATTGGAAAACATTTTAGTTGTATTTCCTCTTGACTTCATTTAAGGAGAAGCTACAGTACCTCTCATCACATCATATCATGACAAATCTGATGTCTCAAATAGCAATAATGATTAAAATACCATACATGTATGAAAAAAAATTTAAATTACACATAAAAATATAATGTTCTGAATAAAATTAAATACTGTAGGTAATAAAAAAAAGTAAAAAGAAATTGTCTTGTATCAATTTTTTTCAAATTTGAAATTTTTTATTAGTCATATTTTATTTTATTTTTTTTAATGCGAATTTTAAAATAATTTTATGTTGTTGCTTTGCTTTTATGCGATTTTCAAAAATTATAGTATGTATCCCCCATTTTTCAAGGTAAATTAAGTCTATTTTTGTGCGATTTCTTTTGTGCGCAATTTCTGAGGAACCTATCTACTGCATAAAATGAGACCCAGGTATATTGGTATTTTAACATTCACCTTTTGAAGATGATGTTCTACATTGAAAATACATTTAAGAGTTCAATTAATAGGTATTTTTAAAAGTTTTGTAAATGTAGAAAATTAATAAAAATATTGAAGCTGATAATGATAACAGGTATGGTAAAATAGAGGAAGTAGAAAAGAAATCATTAAAACCAAGATTTCATTTAACATATAATAGATTAAAATGCTTCATGATAAAATTATGATCAAAAATGTGAAACAACATTTAAAAAAATCTGTTGACAAGATGAAACAAATAAGTAAATAATTTGACAGAAACTCTGCTGTATATATAGTTTAACTATATTATAATGTATTGGCTTATCAAGTAGAGCAAATATTGATATCTATCATTGTTATTGTGGTAAGTAATAAAATTGGAAGTGATATTTATATTTTCTCATGTATTACTACCTATTAGAGTAGATTATTAAAGTTATCCAAGATGTGGCCCCTACAGATTTGTATAATTACAGTATCCCAAAAATATTTGTCTCAATCTTTTTTTAAAGAAATTGGTTAATATTGAATAAAAAATAAACACATGCACATAAAAATGATTTTAGAAGAACTAAACATACACAGGACAAAAAGATAACATTAATTACAATAAAAACTATTTAAAAATATTATTAATACAATAGTAATTTGATTATGATAGTTAGATTACCAACTTATGATCAATACTATTATGAAGAAGCATTTTTTTAGTAGCAAAAATATCCTGGTGAAAATGGCTGTCATCAGAAAATTTCTGATCTAACAATGTCTTTGCCAGTGAAAATAATTGTGCTGGATAGTGATGAGAAGAACAACATATATATTGCCTAGCATAATTATTTTCAGTGGCAAAGATATTGTTATAACTAAGAAACTTTCTGATAATATCAATTTTTACCACTAAAAAAATGCTTCTTCATAATAATTTTTATCACAAGATTATTAATAGGGCTTTTTCATATAATAATAAGAAAAAAAAGATTTTGATACTTTAGAAATTAAGTCTGTTCTGCCATGTACAGAGGTAGTAATTCAGAAAATAGATAATGTTTTAGTGAAAAATAATATTCACACAGTTTGCACTGCATTCAAAAAATTAATGAACTATTTCCACACCCTAAAGATAAAATTCCTTTGGAGAGTCATGGTGTATATAAAATTCCATGTGAAGTTTGTTCACATTTATACATTGGATAGACCAATCATAGAATAAATAAAAAATGGAAGAACACATTTTAATAGTTAGAAAAAAATTCAATTTATCAGCCATCTATTTACATACACAATTAACTAACCATGACATCAATTTTAATAAAAGACACGTTTTGGCAAAAATTGAACAATATGACCAGAGGCTGCTAAAGGAAGCTATAGAGATGTTTAAAAAGCCCAAAAGCATAAATGAGAAGTATGAATTGAAAAAAAAAAATTTGGAAAACGTTATTGGAGGATAAAATATTTTATAAAACTTCTCAACCAATAGAATTTGAGCTTAAAGAAAAAATAACAAAAGAAAAAAATAATGATCTCACAATATCCATTCTTATGATTTGAGAAAAAAAAAGCTCTCACAAAAATACTCGTTACTGTACTAAAACATCAACTATTTAGCTATTATATTATTATTTTAATAAATGGTTAGTAATAATCATTATTTTTTCATCAAAAAGTTGATACCATAAAAGTTGGGAGAGGAATAAATTGACGCCTGAAAATAAAAATGCGACAATTTGCTCTACATAAATATTCTTCATGCAATAAAGATATATATGAGAGATGATGACCTGGCCCAACTGATGAGTGCTGCTTCAGCACGAAATGCATCTTGGGGGTTATTTGTCTTTTATTGGATTTTTATTTATATGAAATTACTTATGAAATAAAACAGAATGGAGAAATATGGAAATTGTCTTTCTATATTATATTTTTACTACATGAAAACTTCTGGAAATAATACTATGAAAACATTAATTATATATAGTATAAAAAAAGTAAAATACCACCAACAACAAAATAAAGCATGCATAAAACAGAATAAAATTATGATATAAAAATTCAATAAACCAAATGAATTGACTATATATCATAACAAAATATAAAACAAATAAAACACACCCTATGCAACTTTATATATACTACCTTATTATATAGTTTTTCATTCATTTTTAATTGATGCTTAATATATTATGTTTCATATATTTGTATTCTATTAGCTTGAGGAATTGGGTAGGTTGAAATATGTTTGGAGAAGAGATCATAAGCGACTAATAAATACTTTTGTTTATTAAATGGAGGCAATGGTCCATAATAATCTATCACTAACATCTCATTTGGTCTTTCAGGGATAATAGGTTTTGATGTATTACTGAAATCTTGATTTACTGGTGGGACAGAACCATATGAGCCTCACCAAAACAATTTATAATTATTTATAAATTTAATTGTGCCTATATTAAATATTAAAATTAATATTTAATATATATATATATACATCAACACCAAAACTTTATCAAATAAATAAAATTTAGGTGTTGATGTATATATACTGATCAAAGCGATGTTGACTAAGGTAAAATTTTAAATCATTTAAATTTGGAAGTAAGTTTTATTATTTTCCAAATTGAACATTACTTGACGTTTTAGTAATTTGTTAATTGCTAATACAATTAATATAATAATATTTTTGTTATTATTGTTGTAATTATTTGTGTGAATGGACAATATATTGTATGAAATTTTGTTTATTTCATAACATATAATACACACAGAATCATTTTTAAATTCTAATGACACTATACATAGGTTTATAATATGTATTATTATTTTTTATTTTACACATAATTTTGAATTTATATTTATGTAGATAATTATATTATAGTTTGTGGATTTTAAATTACTAATTATTATTTATACATAATAAGCACGGATTATAGTTAAAATTTTATAATTTTTTACTGTTTACATAATATTTTTATTTCTTTTACTAGTTAATAAATGTATAAACTTGATTTTAAAATTAAACAGGTCACAATTGTTTAATTTATTTAGATATATTATAAATCAAATAATTATAAGTATATATACTCACACATATATATATATATTAAATTAACTTAATGTTTTAATATTATAAATAATTATACAGTTTATAAACTAAAGATCAGCATTTCAAGCTAATGTACAAGCGCTTTTTTATGAATGTTAATAATAAAATAATACTTTCATTTCCAACACAAGATAAAGTCTTTGTGAAAGAATAGAATGAATCCACCTATTCTTTCAACCCAAATGCTTAAGTATGGGCAAATCTTAAGCACTGGAAATGAAAGCGTGAAGATAAACCAATCACTTTAAATTACTCTTTACCATGTCTAAATGAATGATGACCACAAAATTTTATAGAATTTACGACACGTCATTCTTAAATGAAACTAAACATATGTAAATGAGATATTTATTTATATAGCACGATGTATAGAAATTGCAATAAACTAAAGATCAGCATTTCAAGCTAATGTACATGTGCTTTTTTTATGAATGTTAATAATAAATGAATACTTTCATTTCCAACACAAGATAAAGTCTTTGCAAAAGAATAGAATGAATCCAACTATTCTTTCAACCCAAATGTTGAAGTATGGGCAAATCTTTCACAAAGACTTTATCTTGTGTTGGAAATGAAAGTATTCATTTATTATTAACATTCATAAAAAAGCGCATGTACATTAGCTTGAAATGCTGATCTTTAGTTTATTACAATTTATATACATCGCGCTATATAAATAAATATCTCATTTACATATATAGCTTATACTGAATTTATCATTACTATGAACCATTTATAGAAATGCCTGAAGAATGTTAATTGTAATTTCTGCCCTGAGCTCGATTTCTGAGCATAACGAGATTATTAATAAAGGAGTAGGTTGGATTATATTTACATCATTTCATCCATAGCATTCTATAAAAAGACTCCAAAGGTGATTATAGTTAGATGTGACTGTCTTAAAACCTGAAAAGGACTGTTCCATTATACTGGTTTGGCTCTTAAGCATATAAGACAACCATGAAGTGATTTTAAGATATCTTTAAACATTTTCAGCTAGTAAAACCAATTTTTCAAAGTGTGTTCTGTTTTGTGCATACCAAAATGTCCATATAAACAGTGGATATATTTTATGAGTGTGGCATGTAAAGTTTTAGGTATTATTACCCTCCATTCATTTATAATCTTTATCAGTATTGTGAAATAGGACTAGATTTTCTAACTTATAATGGTTGAGATCTTTTGATGCATTAAACACTTTCTCTCCTTTTAAAATTCTTATGATGGGGTTCAAAATAGGGGCAATGATTGTATTTCAGGTAATTTTTATAAATCATTCTCTACACTACTATCAATCATCATGCTGACATTTGTAATGTAGGCATTCTCTATTGATAGACGGTTTTGTTCTGCCCTACATGGTTTTAACTCAGTACATCAGCCGCAATATTCTCAAACTCTTACACTGTATAGTTGTATTCCTGTAAGAATAGACTCCATCTGACTAATCATGTATTGGTCAAATAGCTGCAATTCAGGAATTGAGGCTTTTGTGGTCTGTGATCCTTGTAACTTCTGATCCAAGAAGCATCTGTCAAAACTTCTGGAAGGCCAACACTATTGCTAGTGCTTTCTTCTCAGTGACCAGGTAGTTTATTTCTGGACCTTTCAGGTGATGTCTAATAAAGTATAGGACTCCAGGTTGCCCATCATTCTGGATTTGAGATAGCATTATCCCTAATTCGTAACCACTACTATCACTTTGGACAATAAATGGTTTATTAAAATTAGGGAAAGTTAAGATAGTTTGCTTTAAGAACCCTGTTTTAATATTTGTAAATGCTTCATCCTATTATTGGATCCAATGCCATCACCCATCTTTTCTAAATATAGTCAGAAAACTTCTGACAAAAACAATTATAAACATTACATAAGCCTAAAAATGACCGAATTTATTTTTTGTTGGTGGGTTTAGGAAAGTTTTAAATGGCACTGATATTACCTGGATGAAGCCTTATCCCATTGCAACCAATGATGTGACCTAAGAAGACCACCTAGTTGCAAACTAAGGTGCTCTTCTTAAAATTGATTTTGATCCCTTTTCTGCGGCATTCTTCAAAAAATAATTATAATATTATAATTCATATAATTATATTAGTATAATTAATTCTGATTTAACATTTTCCATATTACTTTTCAAGTTTTCTTCTAAATTTTCCATATTTTGGATAATTTCTTTTTTCATTTAATTCATATTTATGATGGTTTGGAACATTTGTTCTATAGTCATTGTATATGTTGTAGTCTGTGCTATTTTGAGTATAGTTATTTGAGACACTTCATTGAGTGTAACCTTAGTTTGAGGCATTGATTCACCAGGAATGGGAGTTTGTGTAGAATAGTTTACTCTTAATCATAATAATTCCTGATAATTGGATCAGTGAATATTTTCATTTCAATATTCATAATATCTTTTTCATTATTAACATTAATATTTTGTACTTTTTCAACTCATTTCATTATTGTTTTGATAAAGTTTTTTCTGCTTCTTGTAATCATGAATTTTATCTTGGTTATAAGTTTGTTTATTCCCTATTTACTAAGGGGGATTATTTATCATAGGATATCATGCTATATCTTGTCTTTTTAATGTAATTTTAAAACTTTTCCTACCTAATAAAAAAAATTAGATGTTATTAATTTTATGTCTATTTTAAATTTGTCTTGTTAAATTCCTGACTCATCTATTTAATCATTCATTATTTTATTTTACATAAGATTTTATTGTTCTTCATATTAAATTCATTTACTTATGACAAGACAGAATTCTTATTTATTATTAAGTTAATTAATTTATTAATTTATATTTAAATAAAATGTGTTCACTTCCATTAGAAATCCACAATCAAATCCTTGTGAACATGTAATGCCAGAGCTTGGATGTTTGTTTAGGCCTTACCTAGAGGATGAGCATAGAGGATGATTAAAACAAATGGAATGTGTAGTAAATTATATTAACTGGAGTGTGAATGAATCTACTGGATTCACATCTATTAAATTACATTTCAATAAAGCAATTCCAAATTTATTTAAGAATTATCAACCTCCAATTAAACCCAACCAGACTGATATAAAATATGATATACAAAAGGCATATCAAAGATTAATAAATAAATAAGAGCTAAGAAATAAAAACAGAAAGAAAAATAGCTACCAATTCAAAACAGAAGACAAGATTTTTATTAAAACCCATAACCTTAGTAAACAACTCCAAAACAAATGCCATAAATTCTATAAATCATACAAAGGATGATTTACTATAATAAAACAAACAGGTCCAAATGCATTCTGGAGAAATATAAATGGGAAAATGAAATAAATATAATGCTTGCATTCTTAAACTGTATTTTGGTCAACTATAAAAGTCAGATAATTATCAAATGCAGATTATAGAAGGAGAAAGAGAAGGGAGACAACACTAAATAAAAACCTAGGGATAATCATTTCAATGATGAGAGCACCCAGGCTAATATAAAAAAATACAGATAACAAAAGTGGATATGAAACAAATTGTACGACCCCTTTATAAACCTAAATTGAAAAATATATATATAACACTAGGACCCATACATATAATGTTGGAGCTAGGATGTTTGTTTAGGACTTACTTAGAGGATGAGCATAGAAGATGGGTAAAACAAATGGAATGTGTAGTAAATTATATTAACTGGAGTGTAAATGAATCTACTGAATTCACACCTTGGATCTTTAATGTACTTTAAAGATTTAATATTTTTGTAGCATCTATTTATTATTATATGTAGAGTAATGAATGTTTAAAGCAAATTTATCATCAATCCTATTAATTGTATCTGTTTTTTGGCTCTTAGCTGTAACTGTTTTCCTGTATGACTCAAATGAATCTTATTGCAATGGTCACCATTAGTTTTATAGTGTGACCATTATAGTATGATTTTCAATGATTATATAGGAAAACAGAAGTAAAAGCCAAAGAGCATAACAAAAGCAATAAATCTATGAGATGATAATTTTCTTTATACATCCATTAAGAATAGGCACATAAAGTAGAATCTAAAAAAAGTATTTAAATTACATTAAAATCCAAAAAGAAAAAAAATATGAATCAAAACGTACAATAAATTTATTTAATGACTGATCAATTCAAAATGAACAGGAAATTATATAAAAAGATAATGTATATAATATTTTACAGAGTATGTTTTAATTGTTCTCTACATTGTTATATTATGTAGACAATTTTTCTAACTTTTATTGAATCCCAGTATCATAATTTATTCTGTTTTTTTTCATGTTCTACTTTCTTGTTGTTGTTATTTTATCTCCATTGTAGATAACCTTCTAACTGTACTATAAATTGGTTCATGTTAAAATATATGTTTAACATTAAAAAAAAAAGACACAAAAATATGGTGCCAAAAGGCTTTTTATGTATTATTATTAATAATATATATTTATTATAATTTATATGAAAAAAATAGGTAATGGACTGCATTGATTTCCATTTTTGATGATAATAGTTTCATTTTCTCTCAAATTTTATGGGCTTCTGATCAAGAAAGAAGGTAGTACTTTTTTTTAATCATACAAGCTGTCTGATGGCACTTTTTATGTGCCAGAACACATAAAAATGCTGTTTACAAAGCCAAACATATGGCTTCTAGAACAGTTCTGTTCATATTAGCTGTTAGCAGGCCTAGATGTCATTGCACACGAATCTTATGGCCCATTGATGTGCTTCGTGAAACTCTGCAATTGCACACAGTTCGCAGAGTGCTACCATATCATGTGAGGGTGTCTAGAAATCAACTGGCCATATCACTTGAAATGTACATTACAAGTAATAATCCTACCCCATATCTGCTGTAGTATTACATAGTAATAATTTAAATGTGTTGCCATGCTTCCTTACACAAATTTCAATGTTTTTAACAATTGTAAAAGGGTAGGGACAAGCACCATTGCAGAGAATTCATGTGAAAAATCAGCTTTGTGTGAGAACACATACAAGACAAAACAAATAGATGAAGTTGCATTGCTACTGCATCTATTGGATAATCCTTCAGATCATCAAAATCATCAGTTCCCCTGCACATTTCAGCACTATGCACTGCCATATTCCCTCTTCCTGACCTAGAAATCACACAATTAAATAAAAGAAAAATGGCATGGTAACATTATTAAAGTAATAGCATGTTTCAAAATGACAAAAGAAAAAAGAACTTGTTCGTCTCCAATAATAAATAAGTAGATAAATTAATTTATCCTTTGTTTTCAATCCAAAAGAAGTACAGCAATTAATTTATACATGTATTATTTATTTTTAATTATTTTCAAAAGAATATGTAAAATTGGACAACAAATACAAAAAAATTCCAACACAGTAATGTTATTAAAGTAAAAGTGTGTTTTTAAATTTAAAAAAAAAAAACTTGTTCATTTTTAATAAAAACTAAGTATATAAATTAATGTAGACTTAATTTGTTGTTGATATAAATATAATACCAGACATCAGACAATAAAGAAATGAGACAATAATTAATGTAAAATAATTTTTTTGGTAATACCATAAATCAGACAATAAATCAAGGACAGCCAGGTAACAGTATATTTATGTGTATTAAAGAGTGTAAAGCGCCATCAAGTGGCTTGTATGGTTTAAAAAATAACCAGAAAGAGTTATAATTTAACATTCAATAGCTTAGTATATACTCATAATTTTATTTGTAAAGTGATGAAAATTTATTTTTTATTTTTAGTGAATTTATGTAAATAAAATCATCTCTTTAAAACTTTTTTTTCATATGCTACTTTTTGGTTTATATATGTATTACTGAATTATTAAAATGAGATTAATTTATTTAAATTAGGTTTTATCTTTTAAAAGAGGCTAAAAGCAGACTAAGTTAAATAAAAATATATTAGAATAATCAGTTGTTCCATTTTCACAAATCATTCAGGTCTAAATTACAATAAAAAATAAAATAAAAATTTAAAATTTCCACTAATTTTTTTCTTAATTTGTGGATGCAAATTTCAATTAGATTGGAAATTAATGAGTGGGTAAGTAATCAGTTATCAAGATTTTATTCTAGCAGACTAAAAAATAGAGCAAGCTAAACAACACATATAAAAAGAGATCTTAAATTTTTTTTAAGTATTTCTGCATTCTTTGGAAGTTAGAATTCAAAAAGGAAACTTGCAAAATATTTTGTTTGAAGACTATCTTTATATAGAGCAAAGATGTGGGCATGTAGACAAAAAAGAAAGTTCTAGAGATATGGATTAACAAAAAAAGTACCAATAAACAAAAGTAAAAAATGCAGAATGTTACAAAAAACAAATGAATTAAGATTTACTGAAAAATTAAAAAGTGAAATTGAATTGGGAATATATTTAAAGATAAAATAATATATTGGAATGACCAATGATGGTGATATAAATAAAGAGATTCAAGGAAAAATATAGCTGTGAATTCTTGAAGAACAAAATAAATAATAGAAATGCTTAGAAATAGGATCTGAATTTAGATAAAGATTGTGCTGTTTGGAAAATCAATGCATGAAAATAAAGAAAGCTAAATATATGCTCGTATTTGAGATCCAAAGCATCTTCTTAAATATTTGTAAATTCATTGAAAAATATTGACTAACTATAAGCATGAACTCTCCAGCTTATTTCTTATGGTATGTTTGTTAAGTATTCTACTGGTTTCTGTATTGATCATAAATACAAGTGATAGCAAGTTACGTGAATTTAACTTGTTTTTGTTTTTCATAAATGTACCTTTAAAGGTTTTTGCAATGATATATATATATTGCAGAGGCTTTGACTATGTGGTGAAACTGAACTGAGATCAGACCCATGTAGCTATCTGGCTTGTTAGGCTGAGTTTGAAGACTTTATCGGTCTGAAAAATTCATGCTTGCAAACTGATAGAAACTGTTTGCATAATCACTTGGAGTCAGTGTTTAGATCTAGTTTCTAACTCTATCCTTCACTGATGATAGCAAATTAGCTTGAAATCAGCTGATATGAGGGTGGGCAAACGAAAGAGATAGTGAATGCTGACTCTTTTGTCGTTTATGTAAACAAATTTACACTTGTTCGGTGTTTTTGGTAAAACGCCATCTATTGATCATAAATACAAGTGATAGCAAGTTACATGAATTTAACTTTTGTTTTTCATATATATAATACTTACATACTTACAATTATTTATACCAACACACACATATAATGATAAATTAGAGATTTTTATAGTTCAAATTTTGTGAAAAGTACACTTTCGATATTTCACATCACAATTATAGCACAATTATGATTGGTAAATTGCGTAAAATCATCAAAAGTGTATTTCGCAGGAAATTTAAACCACTCTATAGTATATCTTTAAAATTTGATACAGAGAGACCTGCCGTAGAACTACTTAAAATTAGTTATATATATGTGTGTATCTCTAAAAATTATATATACATGTTAAACGTGAACACACGCACACACATATATAAAAATTTATGTCTTATACACATTTATTTATAATACTTTAAAGAATACTAAAGAAATCAATTCTTAAGAATTGTTTTCATTTTATGACTTTTCCTAAAATATACAATCAGTATTTTGTTTTGAATTGAAAGGTTTTTTTTTTTTTAATTTACTTCCGTTACTTTTGTATTTCTGAGTTATCTTGATTTTCCGATTTCTTTAGTAGTTAGTTACATTATTTACACAATATAGCAATAAAAATGTACAATAATAAAATATTGACAATTTTCCTTTTTGATAAAAGCAGGGAGAAGTATATACGTGTAAAATACTATATGTAACACTTATAAAACATTGACTATTACAAAATAAATAACGTTTATAAAAGAAAGTATTCTTAAGTCATTAAAGATTCTATATAGCTCACAATAGAATAGGAATACTAGAACTATTCAATAATTAAGGGCGCTCAACACCTGGTAGACTTATGTTATATCTTTTGGTTTAATTAAGCAGTGTAGCTAGTTCAGCATGAATAGCACCTTAGAGGTCATTTGTCGTATGTTTCAAGAACGAGGGGTGAATTGGAGGTTATGAATTATATCTATAAAAATATTACACATGAAAAAAGAGAAATAAAGTTAATTTATTCCACATGTGTGTGTTTGATTAAAAATAGATATATTAATCTGTAACTGATGATTAAGATTTATATCTGAGCTAGAGTTAATCTCTAGTTTAATAATTGATTAGTGTTAATCATTAAGTTATTTATCTGGAGTAGATTGTGGTAAAGTTGTGGGTAGAGTAAATTTGGCACTTATAAATCAAAATGTAACAATTTACTATTAATAAATATTGAACACAACATGTAATATATATATATGAGATGGTGACCCTGGGTCAACTTATGAGTGCTGTTCTAGCATAAAATGCATCTTGGAAGTCATTTATGGTTTAAGCTGTTTTGAATATTTAATCGAATGGTTTTTTTGGGTGGTCACATGGTATTTGAACACCACAAGTAAAAAACTGATCTTCAATCCAGGAAGCTTAACTCCTTGAGTCCATCACATTGGCATTACATTACACTATATTTCAGATTCTTATTGATTAAAAAGCAACATGAATCATAGACCCTGCATGCATAGGTGTAAATGGTCTTCATAAGTATACAGATTTATCCAATTATATAAGATCAGTGTAGGATCACTAACAAATCTGACTGATCTAAATTGTTCAGAGTAATTCTATTCCCCTCTCCAAATAAGAATAACTACATATTAAATTTTTAATAGTGATATATAAAATACTAATTTTGATTATAAATATTATGAAGTTTTTGACACGATCTGATGCCTAGATCATTATAAATGCAAATGAACCATTAAAATAATACATCAATGTTTTTTTTAAAAGACCATGATCTTTTTTTCTATTGTCATCCATGAGAATGTTCAATGGAGAGCCCAACTAGTAGAACATGGATATTTATCATATGCAATAGATTAGTTAATTTCTAAAAAGAATATCACTATAGATTAATATAATTTTTTTTTTTTGGGGGGGGGAATATACTCATAGAATAATATGGATACTTGAGGATTATTGAAAAGCAACCCTTTAAATCAATCAAGTATCACTGGCTCTTGGGTCTAACTTCACAACCACTTTTTCAAATTACCCAGATAATATTTTTTCTTGATATGGATAATATAGAATACAATAGGAAAGCTGAGGACATTGTTTTATTAGATAATCATGATTTATTTTACTAATAGACTGTTTTGAGACAACTCATCATTTTTCAAAAGACTACTTAATACCCTAGCCCGATGGTCTTCAACCTTTTCACACCTGCAGATGGTAAAAATAAGGATAAGGTTTCGCGGACCAGCAGAAGTCTATAGATAAGTTTTCTTAAAGATGTAAACTGCATATCCTTAGATGAGCATAATTGTTATAACTGATCAAAACAACAATGTTAAAGATACAAAATGCAGTTATATATGTATAATAAAAAACTTTTTTTTTATTTAAATTTTTTTAGAAAAGTAATAAAAAATTTAATTCACCCCCCCCCCATAAACATCTGTGATAATTAGCAAAACAAATTAATTTATGTATGATTGATTAGATTTTGTTTTCATTCTGTTTCTTTTTTTTTAATTGGGTAAAAATGAGATGAAAAAATAAATAAAAATTGTTTATATTAATTAAAAGTTTAAACTCTTATTATTTTGTTATTACAACCTTTTCTGCCAGACTATCGACAACGGACCGGTTAAAAACTTCTGCAGCCCGACACCGGTCCACGGACCAAGGGTTGAAGAACACTGCCCTAACCTACTGATATACATATATATATGCACACACTTTTATATAAGGATTCTTATATTATAATGTCAACATATAATACTGTCATGCATATTAATCTGGGATCAAATCAAAGCTGAATAACACTAAAAAAAATTCTCAGGTTGAAAACAAACTTAAGAAATTTTCTTTTAAATAGACAACTCTAATTAATTCATTTACCTATCCAATTTTGGTTGGCAAAAGAGTAACTAGATCTTTGAACTAGAGAATTAAATGAGGATGGAAAATAATTCAAACACATCATTCAGAAATGATAATTTTGATAAATCATTTTTTCCTGTTTCTTTATAAAGGGGCAGCTGAAGAACCTTTTATCTTATAGTAGGCTATTTAAAAACTGTTGTACTCAATTATATACTTATAATGTTAGGGTTCAAATTCTCATCACTCACCAAATGTCTTATGTGACAAAAATGGTTTACATTATTCCTCTGTGCTGGAACACGGAATAGTTTTCCATGGTAGAGAACTATTTACCAATTAATCTTATTTTTATCTGAAATTAATAAATCTATTTGAGATATAACCAATCATTTTTTTTAGATTCAAGGCGCAAATTTCGTATAGGAAGATATTAGTCTGGAAAATTCTTACACTGAATGACAATTTATAATTTAATAATAAAATAGAGGAACATACTGGTTTAAACCTTAACATTTGATTGGTTATTTATTTTTATTAATAAATAATAAATAACTCACATTATATGTAATTGAACAGGAAATAGCTGGAACTTCCAATGAATTATATAATGTAAATAAACTCTTCAAAAGACATATGATATTACCTGTCTTTTAGCATATATTATTATATGTGCTTAGTTTATTTCATCATCATCAGCATCATCAACCATTATCAATCCACTGCAGGATGAAGGTCTCTTCAAGTTTAATCCATCTTCTCCGATCTTTAGCTTCTCTTCTCCACAACACCCCTGCACATTTTCTTATTTCATCCATCCATCTCACATGTGGTCTCTTTCTGGGTCTTTTACAATCTCTTGGAATCCAGTTTAAAATTTCAATTGTCCATCTATTATCATCTCTTCTAGCAATATGTCCAGTCCAACTCCATTTCAATCTTTTAATTTTTTCAATAAGGTCAGTAACACCTGTTTGTTGTCTTACCCATACATTGCGTTTTCGATCTCTTCTTGTTACTCCCAACATACACCTCTCCATACTTCTTTGAGTGGTCTGAAGTAAATGAATGAATTTGATCTATTGGTTATATATATTTATAGAATAAATGATAAAAATCAACATTTAAATATTTAGAGCATCAAAGCCGAGCTTTAATTTAAACAACCTCTAAACATGAACTAAAAACTTAGTTTTAATATCTTTATTAAATAACTTCTGTTGATAATTTAATATATTTTATTATTAAAATTTTATTTATAAGTGTCAAGTATTTTGCACTTACATTTCTACCACAATCAACTTCAGTTAAATATATTAATGATTATTATCAATTTCTTATGAAAGTAAAGATTATTATATCACTCCTCATGCTGATATAAATTTTAAAACCATTTAAATCTAAACATATAAGGCTTTTTAATTTTTTAAATTTAAAAATACTTAATATTTACACTTATAAGATATAAAATCTATATGAAAGTGAGTCATTACAAATGTTGCACACAATGTTTGCTGTTATAACTATTATACAATTTAATGGAGCAGATAACATCTTATAGAATTAAATCATCAAATTAAAAGAGACATTTACAGATAAAATTTCAATTTATAATATGACTAAAAACATTCTATCATCATATTACACTATTAATTCATAATTCCATTAATGTCAAAATGAAATTTACATACTAGTATAAAATAATATTAATTAAACAGCAAATTTAATACCATATTTCATCAATTTATTTCACAGGTATTATAATGATATGCACATGCAACAAAGCAAACTTAGTAACTAGAATTATTTTGCATTCTAAGAAAAAAAGGTGAAAAATATCTTTCTGACTAAGTTTTCATTTTAAAGAATGTTATAAAAAAAACAATAGGAGATATATTTTTTAAAAAATATTTTTGTATCATAAAAGAAAATGGCAACCTTGGACTCAGGACCTATCCAGATTAACACAAAACTATTACTAATCTATCTAAAATAACTATATACTATTTACTAAATACTCTTAAAAGTAGAATGCCATTTATTGTGAATCCCCTTCATAAAAGATAATCCTGTGGGTGATCGTAAAAATAATAAAATTCAGCTAACTCTAATCTAAACCTGTAAAAGGATGATATAAATGTGACTGATGTTTTATGGTAATTTTTCATTAATCTAATAAAACGTTTCGAATTTCAAATAGACTATATGTGTTTCGATATTCATCCTAATTTTTATTATTAATATATATATATATATTAACAATAATAGAAAAATACCAAAACAAGAGTTTAAATATGTTAAATGAAATTAATTATACTGAGTATACTTTTAACACACACACACAATATATATATATATATATTGTTACAATTTGCTTTTTATATAAATACTAGTGTATGTACCAAGTCTATGGAAAGGCTGACATTTTTGTAATAGTTTTGTTTGCTTTAACAAATTTCAATCATGCATGACATAGAGTTGCAAACTACATGATATCAAACTTCATAACCTTAATTATATGCTAACCAAAACTAAATGTAAATATGATATTATAACATCTATTTCTTTCCTCATTAAATATCACATTTTAAACATGAATTTATATACTGTAATCACATTTTCTTCACATTTAATGCTATACCTATTCAGTTTTGTGCTGTAGTTAAAAGCACATATACTGATTTTTCTCAGAGTGTTTTTTTCTTTCAAAAAGTTTTGTTCCAATACTATATTTTTTTAGAATCCAGAAATGTACCTATCCTATGGAAATACCATCATTTTGGTAATTGTTTTTTTATCAGTTACTTTAACAAATTACATCCTTTGCATAAAGTGCTTTGGAAAAACGTTAGTTTACTAATGTTTGAACAAATAATTATTTTTTTTCTTGAAAAATATGCCTTTTAACAAAGAAATGTTCAACTTGAATATCATTCGACAGGATTATGGACAAATATTTAGAGATTTTATATATAAGAATTTTATTATCCTAGAATATACAATAAAATTAAGGCATATCATCAAATAAGATTGAAGATTAGACTAAAATATGGAATCAGTGGCATAGCTATCATGAAGCAAATGAAGGTAAGGTAGATGGGTTCCTCATTCACTTAGAATCTTTTATTATAAATATATATTCAAGAAGCATACAAGTATATATTATAAATGATAAAAAAAGCTTTTTTTGAAATTTTGCACAGAGACCCAAAAATCCCATGTCACTGTATGAGATACAATCATAAGATAAAGAGTTATTATTAAAAACTTTAAAGTTAGGCAAGTCTAGATATATTCATAACTTAAAGATTCTCCATTTAGTTTATATTTTTCAAGATACAATTTTATTTGACAAAAGTTTTGAAATTTATTTTTAATTTTGATTTTGGTTTATTATTAATAGTATTATGGTAGTTAAATTGTGAGCGTTAAATAATTATTGTTAAGTCACATATGCCATTTAAACATTTTCTTACAGAAACATAATAATTAGACTGAAAAAGAATATTTTAACATGATTATCCATATAGGATGTGACTATATTTCACTTGTCAGAAAAAGTGATCTTTCTAACAGAAGTTTTATTTCATTAGATATAGATCTTTTTAATAGCTAGAAAATATATAATTATAAATCATATATTCAGATCCTATTGTCCTCTTCTTATGAGTTTGGCCCCATCATTTTTAGTTCATAGCATTTGTAGCAATATTTTGGAAGAAGTGGGAGAGATGTATTAAGATGAATTATGTTTTTTTTTTAAGTGTCAAAGCATCGGCCAGGACGCGAACCCGCAACCCGGGCAACTGCCTGCAAGTGCAAGGCAGTCGTGCTGACCTCTCGACCACCAATGCATGACAGATGAATTATGTTTTTGGTTAAAACTCATCAAAAAAATGTTATTTTGTTCTTCTCACTAAACTGTGATTTTGACTATAGGTCTTTAGTGGTTCTTTCCTGTTTAATGAATTTCTCTCCTTCCTTCTCGCATTTATTAAAGTCAACTTCTCCTTAAACATTCCTTTAAGATCTTATTTTGGAAAAATGGTATATTGGTTTGTCTTTTCGTTTCCATGCTGCCTGATATCAAAAATAAATAATCACATGCTTTATTTTTTTTGCTTGGGAGGTTATACAAAGTTCAATCCCGGAAGTGACAAACTAGGTCGCTGTCCAAGGATCTTGAACGCCAAGGCCCGCCACTCTACTACTGTGCCAAATTATGTAAGACGTCATAATATATAGACATAAGTCAATTTTTGGTGGCCTAGCGGTTAGCATAGCTGCCTTCCAAGCAGTTGGCCCGAGTTCGTTTCCCGGTAAACGCATTTGATATAAGAATATATATATATATAGACATAATATAATGTCTAATCCAGTTATTTTGTCCAGATATTATATATATGTGTAAAACTCAGCAGAATAATTTAAAAAAATTTTTTTCCTATAATTCTAAAAATAAATTTTATTTTCATATTTTTTTTCTACATAAAAATATTTATATATATAAAATCAGAAGAGGGGAGGGGGGAGGCAATGGAGTCAGTACAGTAATTTTAAATAAACTTTTTTTTATTGACCTGTAAAAAATATGGGAAGTGGCTTTTCTGTCAAACTTAATACAAAATTTCTCTGCCTACCTGAAAATTCGATTTCACGAAGTAAAAACAAAACAAGTAAAAGTCATTAGGACAAAGAAAAACGAAAGCTATATGTTATTTTTTTTTATTATATAATAGACTTTTTCTCCGAATGTCAACTTTCATTTGAGTAATCTTTGCCTTTATGTCAGTATTTTGCTAATAAAATTTTTAAAGACTATTGACAAAACTCAACACTGCAATGTAAAATAATTTGTTTCTCTATACGAACTGGATGTTTATATATAGCATTATCAGTGCAGTATTGGCAGGTCTCTCCAGGTTTATTCCAGAATTTCAACCTATAACCTTTCCTTTGTACATCGCTTCACTACCACATTCCTTCATTATACGTAATATATTTTTAGGATCTTTTGCAATCTTTTCAAAACAACATATCTACTGCAGCTTCAGTTAAACCCCTCTCAATATCTATTTATTCTCACACCCACACACTTTGCTTTTATATATTTTTATATTAGCAGTGTCTATATTAGTCTTGTTATAAGTGTTCACATTTTGGATCCATAAGTAAAACTCGTAAAGCACATTTAGATGAATAGATTTTTTTAAAAAAAAAAATTAAGCTCTTTTGTGGTAAAGAAATTCACCCCAATTTAATTATATAACTCATTTTGTTCATCGTATTTCTTTTTAATTAATAATTTATCCAAGGTCTTTATAATATCTAATCCGCATTTATTATTTTCAATCTTCCTTTTTATCTTTTTTTATTAAAAAAAAAAAGGAATGAATATTACTTGCAAATTTCTGTATATATCTTTAATCATGGTTTTTTTTTTTTTGCTTTCATCTGACAGTATTTCTTGCAGCCCTGAAGCGCAAAAACCATAGACCATAATAATCCGTAAGTTATAATGATTAAGAAATTTTTGTTATTTTGATATCATTTCCTTTCCATCTTAATTTACAAAAGACTTCTCTTAAAATTGATGTGAAAGGATGAAATTATCATATCATATACCTTACTCAATATTAATCTTTCTAATTTTATTATACGGTCTAATTATAGTATAAAGAATAAGTTTTGTAATTTAACGATGTTCTGGATCAATAAAATAGCTTATACATACTTTAAGAAGTATAATAACTAATCTTTCTTATTGCATTGCCAAATGTATAGCATATAATACTAAATCATCCATGCACTTTATTACTGTTACAAAATGCTTTATTTACCACCCTCTTTTACAGTTTATAGTTTCGATTGCCCCAATGATCTTCTTCAGAACTTTTATATCTACTAACTTCTATTGTTAATCAACTGCTAGATTTAGCAGTTGAAGTTAGCAGATACAAAAGTTCTGAAGAAGATCGCTGGAGCAATCGAAACTAAACTGTAAAAGAGGATGGTAAGTAAAGTGCATGGATGATTTAGTATTATATGATACTTATATATACTTTTTGGTTATTTCTATAATTTCACTTTAACAATTTCATGTGATTTTGAAATTAAATTAAATGAAAGTAATTTACATTTTCCATACAATTTGAAATATAGAAACCATTTTCAGACAGATAATCTAAATATAATAAATATATATATACAGTAAAACTAAAGTGACAGTATAAGAATAATATGAAATATATACAATTGGTATTTTCTATAATAGAGATTTCATTATGTTTAGAAAGTTAGCTTTATCTATAGATAAAATGTGTACTTCTAACTTATTATCAATATCAAAACAATTGTATAACTTGCATATTCTTTGCTAAGTAGAGTGTTCTAAATACAAAGTTTTAGTAATTGATAACTTATGTTTCTTATTACTTCTTTAAATTTAATTTTAATTATATAATTTGATGGACATAAGTTCTCATGTAAAATAATACATAATAATATTAGATCTTTTACTTATCTTTATTTTACAAATAAAGGATAATACCTCTTCCAATTCACATTTATATATTTAATGAAATTATTATATATTTTTTGTATCATTTTGTCATTGTTACATCGTTTCTACTCCATATTTCTGATCCAAAGTATATCATAGGTAATGCTAAAGCTTTAAATAATATACTTTTTGTTTCTAATGGATGCAAATTGAGCTAAAATTTTGTGCATATAATTTGTAGTAAACTTAGTAAATATCTTATAAAAAATCAATAGAAGATTGATAGGTTTGTACTTTTTAAAATATTTTTTATTTTATTTATATATTATTACATTTGCTGCATTTTCTCACTCATCTGGTATATTCTTATTAATTAATTAGTTTGTTTACCATTTGTTAAGAATTTCTGTATTTTTTATGAGCACTATGTGACATGATTTACACATGATAACCAGTTACTTATTGGCACCTACAAAAAGCTGTTACATCTGTCCCGGTACAATCATACAATTGTAAATAATCATTCAGAAAACTCTGGAACAATAAAACTAACACAAATAAATACGTTTTTACCACGTCTTACCAATTCAATTCCTCAAAGCCCCTTCTCATAGACATATTTATGAGTACATAATTGGTAATATATATATATATATTATTATTATTACAATATCCTTTTTTATATTAGAGATTAAAAGTTCGTTCCTTGTTAAGGAAATTATTTCTTGGTTCAAGACTTTTTTCTTTGTTCTTTCTTGAAATAATTTAGGAACACGCACACAGTCCTTCATTAAGATAGAGCAGATACAAATACAAGAATTTATAATAAAATTTTTTGAAAAATGTTCACAACAAAATTCAATAACTTCAAAATAATCATGAGAGCTGACAGCAGACAATTCTAATAACAAACAGTTTCTTCCAAAACACATTTTTACTAGCATTGGCACTCAGAAGAGTAATGAACAGAAGGATAATTTTAATTATAAATTGCTCTTTATAAGGTTATATTATTATAATAAGTTGACTTTTTAAGTGACATTAATTATGATGCTACAAATTTAAATTATATTTATTATTTTCTAAGTACAAAACAACATGTTAGAATCAATCAGAAATTTAAAAACTATTGAAATAAATAAATAAATGAACTGAAAATTAATAATAATTATGTTATTTCCTTTAACATGAAACAATCTGGATACAATCTTTTCCTTATGATAATTAAAGAAATGATTTTCATAAATTGGTTTTTTATTATAATTTTGTAAGACAATTCTAAATAACTGTCACTACTTCTTTTTTTATAGGCATCATACTTTTATAAAAAAAATCATTATTCTAAATCTTAGCTTGATATAAGTATATTAATTATTTTAATAACAATAATTAGTATTAAGAGCTAATTAAAAGTTAGTTAAAATTTGCAGAGATAATCTTATAACAAAAGTTCAAAATTTAGCTAATAATTATATAAAAATGAAACAATATACTATTTCTTATGTGAATTCTTTTTTCCTTTGACTTCTTTTGAAACACATTAAGATTCTTTAGCATTTTTTAAAACTTATTGTTTGATACTATTAGTTGAATATATGATTTCAGGAGAAATACTGTGATGGATAACTTATGGTTTTTTTAAATCAGATAATGATAATAAAATATAAAACTTAAACTTTTTAAGTTGATTTAAAAAAAAATAAATGTTAGAATTTTAGTAATAAAATTTAAATTAAGATTTTTTTTTATTAGTATGTGTGTCTTTTGTATACCTATGCACATCAAGATTTTCTACTGTATTTCTGGTATTTTAAACCAATCTTCTGGTATTTATTATATTTAAATTACAAGTGTAATTTTATCTGATTAATTGATCTGACTTGAATTCTATCAATCGAGATTATTAGCTCATGAGATTGTCTTGACTGAAAATGAACTTTTTAATTACAGCTTATAATAAATAATTTATTTAATACTAATAAAAAGTATCTATTTATTTTCAGATTGAACATTCTTTTTATTTAAATATCTCCTTTTCACTCTTTTCCTTGTATTATTTAAAAGCTTATTTTTTTAATAATTAGAAATTGATTGAATGTACCCATTTTTTAAAATGAACTTACTTTAAATAAATCTTTTCAACTTTCACTATTTCTTCTACACACCCTAAACATTCACACACACTTGCACATTAAATATAACCATTTTAATGCAATGAAAATAAATTAATTACTGATTAATATTAAAACTAATTTAAAATTAGCATTAATCTCAATCAGTTATGTTTACTATCTTTAAACACAGATTTTAAATACTCTCATATAAATTGATATTTAATAAATCATAACTATTACTTTAAATTTATTTATTTTAAAAAATTAACAACTAAAAATTCTAACTAAGTTAACTAACCATTTCAGACATCACAGGGAACTCTAGATTAACTTTTATAGTTTCAAAATATTAATTTTATTCTTTCAAATAAATATTAAACAATGTAAGATAACTTTTTAAATAACTGCTAACTAAATAGGCTAACTGAATTACTTTAACTCATACTATTAAAATACATAAGTTAAGATTTTTATTAATAGTAAATATAAAGAAATTTACTTATTATAATCTTATATAAAAAAATTTCTAATGCTTTAAAACATATATCTAACCCACAAGGTTAAATATATGGTTACAATATATAGTGTAATTTTTCAATTTTCTTAATCATTCCAAGATGTTTATAACAATTAAGTCCTTTTTATTCTTGGTTTTCCTTATTTTAGGCTAACAAATAAATAATTAAGTTGAGGTATTTATTTTTAGTTTTTATGTTTCAAATTGATTATTTACCCTTGGACTTTTTATTTCAGGCTGAGAAATGATTATGTAGTTTTACTTCATGTTACAAGAATAAGCATTGATATGCATCTTCTTTGCAATTTATGGAAGATAGAATTTTGAAAAAAATCAGCAACTATTCTTCAAATCTATGAACAAGGCATACATACTTTTTAAAATAGTGATGTTCATCTCTTTTTCTTCTAGGCTAAGGCTGGATTTTTTAGACATTCCTTTTGTATGGAGATACATACTGAGGCAGAAATAAACACCCACCGGTTGATATCTAGACACTCATACTAAGGTATGAACCACAGCATATTTAGCTATTTTGTATTTTTTAAAAATAATACTGAGAAAACTCTGCTTTCCCTAGCAATATATTCTGCTGTATTGCAAGAAGTTTTTTGTGGATTAAAATGGGAAGCTAAAGAAGTGAAAGTAAATGGAGATTATTTAAGTCATTTAGATTTTGCAGATGATGTAGTTGTTTTTGCAAGGAATGCTTTAGAGCTTCAGAAAATGTTGCAGGAGTTATCAGATGAAAGTAGGACTAAATATAAATGTTAAAAAGATTAAAGTTATGTTTAATGGATTTTCTCAAAATATGAAAATAAAGATTGATTATGATGAGTTATCAGCTATAAATACCTTGATCAGATTATTAATACAGATGGAAACATAATGGATGAAATTAATCAGAGAATTAAACTTGGTTGGAGTGCGTTTGGTAGAAATAACTTGAAACTAAAAGGAAATATGCCTATGTGTTTGAAAAGAAAGGTTTTTAATAAATGTGTTTTACTAGTTCTTACTTATGGATCTGAGACTTGGATACTTAATAGAAGAGCAATACAGAGACTTCAGACCACTCAAAGGAGTATGGAGAGAGGCATGTTGATAAAACACATATATTATGAGAATTTGCTTTGATCATTTGGTAGGCAACATTTATATTTAATCTTTCATTTGCCATAAATATAATAGACTTCTATTATATTTATCACACATACTGCATCTATCCACACACATAACATAAATATTTAATAAACACTATACTAGATATAAGAAACAAAAGGAAGTCCAACTTCTGTGAGAAGTTGAATATAAATATATGCACTTACTTTTATTGTCAGTTAAAAAAATTAATTCTTAAGATTTATCTGGCAATGAAAGTAAATGAATACATTTGTATTCAATAGCTGACAAATGTTAGCTTGTCTGTTTTCACTTATACCTATCAATAGCACAGATATATAATTACATAATATGATGTTAAATTTTCACGTGATATGTAGATCATGTTTTAAACATCTAAATAACCATAGTGATAAAAGTTAACCAATCTCAGAACAGCATAAGTTTCAGGATTTCCCTATACTCTGCCATATTCTTATGTTTATTTAAATTCCATGACAATGCAAATTTATGGTTAAGGCATGCTGTAGTTTTAGTGAGTTTACATGATGCTCAAGAGGATTAGACCCTTAAAATAAGTTTTATTATATGCGATGCTAATTGAATACCAAACTTTAACATCAAATTGAGGATTATAGTGAAATTTATATAATAATAATACTATATTAATAAAGTTCTTATTATTTTAGAGCAAGTATGGGTGCAGAATAAAACTTATATTTTGCCAAATTAGTCCCCTGCTTTTTTCAACGAATGAATATGTAAAAGATTAAAAAATTCTCTATATGGTGTAAGAAAATTTAGTATCACTTTATTATTAATATTTCATTAATATTTTATTGCTTGCAAGGGTGGTGTGTATAAAATATAGATGGAGATAGAAGAGATAAATATCCATCTGTATAATGTGACACAATATGGAAAAAATCACACTTGATAAAATATTTATTAATGATCTAAAAATCCTAACTACGTATTTTTAATGAAAGTTTAGCCACAATATAACTAAGTTAGCAACTAATTAAAAATCAGGTAGGAAATAAAAATCGTTATTATAAAGAAAACAGTTATATATTTATCGGACATCTACTAGTGAAAAGTGGAATTTTATTTCTTGCTATTCTCTAGTTTTAATTAAGAGGTAGAAATGGAGCTCCTCTTTCATGGATATCAAACAATAAACATCACATGATCAACAATACATATAGAGAGTTTTGCCTGTTTGAATATCAAACAAATATAATACTGCTTGCTGGATGATGATTTTAACTACCAATACTTTCACAAATAAAAAATATTCTCTCATAAAGAGTTATATGTAACAATATAAAGATTTCACATAATTTGTATGTGGTAGATGTTCAAACGTTAATGAGATTTTATGCATGTATTTTTAATTAAACCTCAGATATGATGTCAATAAACAAGCAACTGATTAAAAAATGGATTGGAAAATTGAACCAAATCATCCATCAAACAGTATTATATTTGTATGACACCCATGAATCAAAAGCACATTGAATTATATCCTAGAATTAATGAGAGATATGCATGGACTTTTAAAGTAATAAAACTTTGTACATAAAAAAATATATTAAAAGCTCATAGTTGTCAGACATCCAATTCTTCCTGCTGGTTGATGCAATTTAATTTCATTATCCAATTTATAATTGGTTGCTTGCTTAGTTATATCATGGCTTGAGCTCTAATTAAGAAATACATGGATGCCATATTTACAATGAGGATATTTCCATGTAATAACTAAAAGTGCTAACATGATTCTGATGTATACATAAAAATATCTCCTCATTCCTTTGCCTACATTATAATTAATCCACACAAATATTTAATATATATATATAAAAACAAAAAAAGACTTATAAATCCAATAAATAATATTATATTTCAACCAGAGGACTGGTTTTCATCAGAAAGAAAAAAAATACACAGTAAAATGGCGATAATCAAAAATTACAGATTTGGTAAAAGATTAAAAATTTAACAAAACCCCCCTGATTGGTCACAAAATCTAACACAGAATATCTATATATATATATATAAACTTTAAATTGTACATAGCTCAAGGTATATGTAATTAAAGAGAGTAAATTACTCTCCCCTGGCTATGAGTTAAAAGTGCTCTAAATGTTGAACAAAGAACATTTAAAGTGCTTTTGTCATAGCATGGGGGAGAGTGATTTAATCCCTTTGTTTACATATATATATAGAGAGAGAGAAAGAGAGAAATAAATAGATAGATAGATAGATAGATAGATAGATAGATAGATAGATAGATAGATAGATAGATAGATAGATAGATAGATAGATAGATAGATAGATAGATAGATAATTATTAACTTTTTAAATTCCAAGTTGTAAGGCATTTTAAAAAATACAATAGAAAAATTGCAGCAATTCAAAATGATTTAAATATATTTACTACTTTTTTTTTTAAAAAAAAACAACAACATGCTATTAACTTAAAAAAATTGAGATAATAGGTGAAGATCCAATTAAAGAACTCTCTCACATGATAAATGTTGATAGATTTGAATATTATTTCACAATATATACATAATCTCTTAAATATAAGGATAAACAAATCTACTATTTCTAGTGATTTTTTTAAAGTTGTCTTATCCCAAAGAATTTATAATTATTGAGTAAATATATTTCTCTGTGGAAACTCCAGAAACAAAAAAAAAACGTAATGTGTTGGGGGTCAAAAAATTAGCTGCAACCTTTGACGAGTTACAATTAATATGTGTTACTGCAATAAATTTTTATATGCCTTAATTTTATATAAAAAAAATTAAATTGAATAATGTTTGTCTCAGTACCTTTTGGATATATCTGTATTTTCAAAAAATCAAATGAGTATGAATTTAATTACAAATATTAAGTTATATGCACTTTTTGGTGGTTTAGCAGTATCTTACAGAGTTGTAGTCTATACCAGTGGTCTTCAACCTTTTCACACCTGCGGACCGGTAAAAATAAGGTTTCGTGCCGGCAAAAATAAGAATTTTCTTAAAGATGTAAACTGCTTAGCTTTAGATGAGCATAATTGTTATAACTGATCAAAACAACGTTAAATATACTAGATGAAATTATATATATATGGAGTTTGTATAATAAAAAAACTTTTTTTTTTTTAATTTTAATTTTTTTAGAAAAGTAATAAAAATTTTAATTCTACCCCCCCCCCATAAACATCTGTGATAACTAAAAAAACAAATTAATTTATGTATGATTGATTAGATTTTGTTTTCGTTTTGTTTCTTTTTTTTTAATTGGGTAAAAATGAGACGAAAAAATAAATAAAAATTGTTTATATTAATTAAAAGTTTAAACTCTTATATTTTGTTATTACAAACTTTCCTGCGGCCCAGCAGAATACTTCTGTGGCCCGGCATCGGTCTGCGGACCAAAAATTGAAGATCACTGGTCTATACACATGTAATATTATTCAATATTCAAGAATCTAAAGGTGCGAGTTCAACTTCTAAGCTAATATTGTCACTGTGCACATAGGCCAGCAACACCTGAATTGTCACTGTGCATATAGGCCAGCAACATCTGAAGAAGAGTGGAGAATACTACTACTCAAAATGTTGTGTAATTACTAACCTGTATTGTCTATTTGTGTGTTATTTCTAACAAGTTGTTTGTATTTGGAAAGTTTAAATAAAGTTTAAAATTTTCTATACATTCAATATCCACTCATAAATGATGGAAATAGTTCAACATATCACATCTTATAATATACCATCATTACAAACCTTCAGACAAATAACAAATCCTTATACTTCTATGGCTATCTTAATATACACTGAGCACTGATTGTAGATATGTATGGGAGATGATAATCTGGACCAATTGATGAGTGCTCGTTCAGCATGAAATACGTATATTGGTGATTATTTATCTTTTCTGCATGTGAGTGGTCATGTGTATCAGTGGTATGAGATGGTGTGGATAGTTAAACTGGCTTAAAAGTCTGTATTAAAATTCCCTATATTTACAATTGGGTTCCAGGTATAAGAGTTCCTGGTATTTCAAATTTTACGATCATATATTATTATTTTAAAAAACGTAAAACAAAAATAGTATTATATATACAACTACACATGTACACGTCCGCGAATATAAAAATACATATATACCCACACATGCATGTATATGCTCACTCTTTTATAAATATATTAAAATTGTTTACATATATTGGTTATACTTTTTATTTTCAGTCACAGTTTAAAAGAAGAATGTCAACATAATAACGAAAGAATAAGCAGAAAAAGGAAACTTTTGATGCAATTTGGAAGGTTATAAATAGCAATTGATTTATCTCATATGACAATATTTCATAAAGATAAGTAAAGGAATCAGAGAACAGCTTTGTAGCAATATCAGCTGGAAGCGAATACAGTGTACTAGAAGCAAGACAATGGAATTGAAGCGAATTTTTTAAAAATGCGTTTAATGAATCGAATAGTGGAAAAACTTATTTCACTTTATATATATACTTTTTTTAATTGTTTAAAATAGATAAATTGAAAATCTTATTTCAGGCAATAATAGAAAAAAAAAAAATCAATGAAAAATAATACAAAATATAAATTCAAAAAAAGTAGTTAAACTATATTTTTATAATACATTTATTAATTTATCAATATGTTAGAAGAAATTTCTATACGACTAATTTAATATTCATATAGATATTAAAAATTTATAATAATGAAAAGTGCTTGTTCTTCCAATGCGTGCGCACACTCACACACATTATTGTTTGTAAGAGAATAAAATAAATGATAAGACAGAGAATATTAAAGATGATTAATATTTTTATTAATCATTCATTAAACTAGAGAGTATCCTTTTAATGAATAATATTTCTGTAGTGTAATTTTCAATACATCACTCTCACATAAGGTAGGGATTAGCTTCTATCCACTTTTAACACCTTGTTAACACCTTGTGGTGGGGTGTAATCATAAATCTGTATGATTCCCAAGATGCACATAACTTTGGTTATATGTTTCTGATTGCACCACTCCACAAGGTGTTAAAAATGGATAGAAACCAGTTCTTACCTTGTGTCAAAGTAGTGTAGTGAAAATTGCCTTATAAAAGTGATATTTATAGTCTAATGAATGACTAATTAAAATTATTAATATACTTCCATCATGTCGTTTGTATCAAAGTTATGAGTTCAATAAGTTTGACATTTATTAATTAAACTACAATAATTGGCTATGCATATATGTTGAACACTGATAAAGATATGTATAAGACATTGTGATTTAGCATGAAATGCACACCACATGATCCATTGATTATTCTGGCTGGCACTGAGTGGTATTACTGTATGGAGAGTTTTGCCTGTTTTAATGAAATGCACATCTCGGCAATCATATATCGTTTTCACACGTCTTTAGACATATATTTATGATTACAACCCTCTATAAGATATTAAAAGCAGATGGAAACAAATCCATACCTTAGGAGAGAGTGATGTACTGAAAATTATATTACAGAAACATTATTCATTAATATTAAAGATGTATTTGACTATAACCATACAAACAAATGAACCCTTTAATATTATAAATTGACTTTTTAGTTTGTTTGCTTGATGACTTATCTTGCTACCTTTTAATCTATTTTACAACTACCATCACTTTTGAAAATCTTGAATTTTCATTGGATTTTATCCTGAATATCTTTTCAAAAAAACATTTAATACTGACTTTTTTTATAATGTCTTTAAAATAATCTTTTATAATATAGATGAGATCTATTTTCCACTCTCAATACAACAAATATGTGCACATTTACAGTATGAAATTCTATAATATCACGTCCCAGCAAGATTTTATGATACACAGAAGTTAAACTGTGGCTTTCATCAGTGAGGAGCCTTGGATCTGAGAGCACTGCACCTAGATCTTAGGATCTAGTGCAACCCTTCAAAAAGCACTGTTTACCTTAGTAGCTAACTACAAAGCTTTGAATTTTAAATGAAAACACAATGGTTTCAATTCAAGCTCATTAGTTTGTATAGCCATATAGATCTGAATTCATTTCAGCATCCATACTTTTTGGTGTCTTCTATTATTTAATAACCATGATCACCATAATCCTATTGGGCAGGAATGGTATCAAACCACTAAACATCTCATGATCACCATTCATCATGCTTACACAAGCTGTTTGCACAAAGACTAGACTTTCCATATAGTAGCTCCACTCAACGCAAGACAGATTAATCAATGACTGCAAGAAGGGTTTTGCATAAAATCACTATCTAGTGCCTACTTATCCAATATTCACAGACTAGTTTTTATCTTGTGACTTTCATCAGTGAGGAGCCTTGGATCTGAGAGCACTGCACCTAGATCTTAAAATCCAATGCAATTCTCCAGCAGCCACCTTTTATCTTACTAGCTAACTATATGGAAAGTTTAGCCTCAGTGTAAACAGCTTGTGTAAGCATAAATAATGATGATCATGTGATATTTAGTGGTTTAATACTAATCCTGCCCAATAGGATTACAGTGACTGTGGTTATTAAAAAACCAAAAAATACCAAAAAAAGTATGGATGCTGAAATGAGTTCAGATCTATAGGACTGTATAAGCTAATGCGCTTGAATTGGAAAATATTATTGTGTTTTTATTTTAGAGTTAGCTAATAAGGTAAAAGGTGGCTGCTGGAGAGTTGCATTAGATCTTAAGATCTAGATGGAGTGCTCCCAGATTCAAGGATTCTCACTGATGAAATCTACAAACTAGAAACTAGTCTAAGGATATTGGATGAGTAGGCATTAGATAGGAATTTTATACAAAAACCTTCTTGCATCCAATAATTACTCTGGTTGCCCTAAGTGGGGCTACTGTATGGAAAGTTTAGCATCTGTGTAAATGGAAAGTTTAGCATGTGTAAACAGCTTGTGTAAGCATAAAAATGGTGATCACATGATGTCTAGTGGTTTAAGGCGTTATGATCTTGACATTATATTTTTAGATTTTCATGGAATACCCACATTTTTATTACTTTTATATCATAAATATGTCCAGACATCATTTCAATCAATAAAGTAGTCAGAATAGCACTTCCATGTTCAAATAATCTTGTTTGTAGTTCTTATGTTACTGTGATGAGGCGGTGTTACACCTTAACATTCAAGTATGTTTCCTACTTACAAAGATTTGTTAAAAATTGTAATTGATGTATATTCTCAGTAATTATCCAAGCAAAAATTGATTATTTTTCTTTGATCAATGGCAGATAGAAGAGTTTATGAACATTAATTACTAAACCAAAATATTTATAGGTTGCATTCAAATCTTTACAGTCATTCTGTAAGCTTCTGAATTTCAAAAACTAAGAAGAGGAGATTCTTGTTAATGCTTTTAAGAAAAATCCCAATACTTATATCAGGTCTTATTACCTGCTTAAAGCTGATTATAAATAATAAAGATCACTGACATAAACATGAAAAAGTTATTTCATCTTTTGGTTTAATACTAGTTTTTATTTTAGATATATTTATTATTTTCACTACATCGAACATTCTTAAAACATATAAACAAACACTTTTTAGTAGCACAAATAACTGCAAGATGCAATTTATGCAGAATCAGCACTTTTTAGTTAGCTCAGATCACAGTCTTTTACACATAGCATTTATTAATATTAAGTTATTACAATTTATTTAAAAAGTGTCAATCTTTCTACACTCACAACTTCAACACCATCCATCTCAAATAAATGCGTAAATGATTATTACTAATTATTCATTAAACTATAGATTATCCCAAGCCTAGATATAAACTTCAAACCTCAATTAAAGATTAATGTATGTTTTTTAATTACGTACAAACACATGGGATAACTCAACTTCATCTCGCATTTTATGGATATATATATTTAGATATATTTAAAACTTTTGCTTCATCACGAATCCTTGAAAATATGAGTAAAGACATTTGAAAAAGATAAATGCTTCCCAAGATGCATTTTATGCTAAACTAGCATTTCTTAGTTTTCCCAAATAACATTATCTTACACATGACTTCGTTCAGTATTTATCTGTAATATATTATTGGAATTTGATTTACAAGTGTCAAAGTTAATTATATATTTTTGTTTAATTAAGAAAAATATATTTCTATCTCTAAAGTTCATATTCTGACCTAGTGATAACCTCTAGCCTAATAAACAAGTAGGAACAATGATTAATATATTTACATGATATGAATGATGTCAAAGTTATGAATGTCAGAACATTTAAAACTTGTAAATCAACTTCTAATAAATTGGTACTGATAAATACTAAATAAATGATGAAAACATGCATAAGAGATTGTAATCTGAACTCACTGACAAAGATGGATCAGTGAAATATGCTTTTGGAGTCCATTTATCATTATTCATATGTTCCAAGAATGTATAACATAGTGAACATTTTAATTATATTTAAAAATGGTATTACTTATGGAAAAAGAGGTGAAGAGGAATTAATTCATAAAAAAAATTTAGATGGATACATTCTTAATGAGGTTTAAAATTTATATTTGGATTAGAAAAGATACAATAATCTTTAGCTTAATAAATAATTCATATGAATCATTAATATAATCATCTGAAGTAGTTGGCTTCAAAGTTTTGGGTGCAGAAAGATTGATACTTGTAAATAAAATTGTAATAATGTTTATTTTCTACAACTCAGATTTTATATTAACAATGCTTTTTTTTATTCTTTGATGTATAATGTAAATAAGCTTCATTGTAAAACAAGTTAGGTTGAAACATTGTAATATACCTATTTCTTTGGTAAATCAAGTGCCATGAACAAATTAATAAAGCAACTTTGACATATTTTTCATATTTGGCATAAATTTTAAAGATACTGACTCTTTAATCATTCATTTGAGAGTGGAACAATGTATCTAATAATATTGTTGAAAGCTCTTTGTCCACAGTAGATAACAAATGATTTTTATTGATAATTATTTAAGTCTTCATTTGTGTCTAAATTAGAACAATAAATGGTTTTGGGCAGTGTTGATCTGGCTCAATACTTATTACTTCTTAGTTTTTCCTAAGTTGGCTTTCCAATTTTGGGCAGGTAGACCGATTGTGGTCTAATGCCCATTTGGACTGCTAATTGGGAGGCAGAGGTATCTGGAATGGTCTTGACATGGCTCAGCTGTAGGTCAAGAGTTTATTTCTTGGTGAACTTGGGTCTTGGACCTCGCTGCCTGTTGTGGTGGTTGGTGCAATGCTGGACTTTGCCACCTAGTCAATTGAAGCATTTGGGTCTTCGCTTCAGGGCCCCAAGGGTGGGATCATTGGGTGATGGTTAACTTCCCAACAGCTGGGCCTTGTGGATCCACCTACAGATATACATTAATCACATTACAACAATTTTTATGGATGTAATTGTTTTTGAACATATGTACATTTCACCTTGTTACATTGAACACTATTTAATCCCCAGTGGGTAAGTGTACCCAAAAAATTTTGTAACTTTTATTAATAAAGGTTACCTTTGAAAGTAAATGTATTCTTACAATCAGGCAACACATTTTTGGGATCTATATATTCATAAAAAAATTCCACCACTTAAAAGTTGTACATTATTTTCACATTTTAAATCTTCCAGATTTCTCATTATGGCCAAAAGACTTTCCATTTTGACATTAATTAACTTCAATAAGATTAATATTTTTATCCAAATCTAAATGTGTGATTAGGCATAATACATTATTAAAAGCCGTCATATGAATGTGGTATCATAATTATCCATTTGTTTGAAGCATCATCCATATCTTATAGAAACTGTGTCATTTATTAATAAGATTATAATGTTATTTGAGTCCACATAGTAATTTCACTGCTTTAAAGAATATAAAGTGAGTATGATCAATTAAATAAGTTATGTATTTTTAATCCCCCAATCATTGTGTCTTGAACATTTGTCTTCAAACCTTTGTGTTGCTTTAATAACTCACACTCTCTTTATTATTCTGCTAAGCAAAAAATGTCATGTGTTGTTTTATTAATGAAATCACTGCCAAAAAACAGTCAGAATTTTTTTTAGTAAACTCAAAAATAGATTTATTTGAATCAACAATATGGCCTGCCTCCCTACACAAAAAGTTTCCTGCCATGGCAACATGACAATCAAAATTGCACAAGTTGTTAATTCTAGTGTTTATTAAATGTTGAATTTTAACATGAGTAGTAGATATTTTTAAAGTATAAATATCAAATTTTGTATTAATATGTTTGAAAGTGAACTTTTTAAGGTAATTATCATTTTAATCAGAGAGCACTCTGGTCTAAGATCTGCCAATAAATGGGAAATTCTTTTAGATTTTGTCTCCTAACTTTTTTAAAAAATCCATTAGATGCCATTATTTTGAATGTTGATGTTTTCAAGATCAATATCTGTGTGTTGTCACAAATTTTAATATTAGCAAACCTTTTGAGTTTATAGAGCTTATTAATATTATTTATAATATTGTAACATTGGCCAAAGATTAGTACTTCTGTCAAGATGTGTATTAAAGTCTCCAGTAAAGAAATTTGTTTTGTTAATGTTACACAAAAATGAAACCTTTATTTTTTCTGTTTTATCTGAATATAATATTGGATACAATTAATAGTGAAATTGGCATAGATGATATAGTGCAATCCATGCTTTAATACCATCAGTTTTCAATTGACACACTTAAGAAATCCAAAATATGAATTTTACCAAATTAAAGCTTAAAGCAAATCCAACACTCCCATCCTTCTTTTAATTAATTTTCTATATTTCCACACAAATATGTTGCTATTTTTCTATTCTCTAGAGCTGCTGTATCAGTTTAACCTTTTGATTAATCTGTAGCTCAATGTACTCTCCTCCATTCAAGTCTTAAAGAGTTCAACTCTCTATATTCCCTGTAGCTATTTTTAAAACAAATTATAATATTTTCATTATTATCATCATTACTTTTAATAATTTTATCACTTTTCTAAAAATTTTATCAGTGAATGACAAGACACAGTGATCTAAGCAGAGTATAAGATAGACTATTTTAAGCCATTTTTTTAGATTTACTGGTCTTACATGATAGGAAAGAAGATTTCTAAATAGAGCTGCATAAACATTCATTTTGTGGTTAATTGAAACTTCTATCCAAATCCAGTTTAAAGGCACTGAGTTTTGAAATATAGCATTATTTGCAAAGTTTATAAATAAGGATTTCCAATCTAATATGTCAATTTCCCCTCATTTCCATTTAGCAATGAAGGCCTGTGCATTTAAAATGAGAACATTTATGTCAAAATTGCTAGATATGTAATTAATTATAAAAAGTACATAGATAAAACAGAAAAGATTATTTGTACCTGAAACAGTCACATATTTTTGAAGAACCATATTATTCTTCAAGATAGCAAGTGGTAATCTTAATTAGCTAATGCTTTTTGGTTAATCACAGCTAATGTTTATATCTAAAGATGATTTTCCTGTCTATCACATGTGGATCCAATTAGTAATCTGCATTCAGAAATCAATTCTCCCAGTCTGTCTGTAGATTTTTTTTTACAATAAAATTATTCATTATATGTAAAAAGATAATTACATATCTTTAAAAAAATCAATACATCATAGACTCACATTAACAATAAAATGTACTATCAATAAATTAGTATAACAGGCATAAAATACCATATTTTTCACAAGGAATAACCATTTAGTGTTACCCTTACCTGTCCTCCAAATCAATTGTCTTCTTATTTGCAAAATAAAACAAAACAAAATATTAAATACATTTGTCTCATAAATACTATAATAACATTACATGTTATTAATTTTGAAAAATAAGCACAATGATTTAGAAATTTACATACACCAACCTAAACTCTCATCTTTTATTGATAAAGTGCTTAAATATACAGATGCAAATGTTCAACATTCCTAATATTCTTTGTGTGTGTGTATATATATATTGTAACAGTCAAAACATGTCTATCTCGCTAACACACTGCAGAATTTAAACCCGGGACATACAACTCAACACTAGGAGAGTTATCTCCCAGAAATCCCAAGTTCGAATCCAAAGTCCAAACTCCACAATGCCCTCTACGTGATAACACATATGATGCTACTAATAGTATAATTTCATGTCGGTGCCGGTGATCAGGGAGAAAACAAAATACTCTAAATCTAAAATAGCCCTAGGTTCATTTAACACTAACTTATAGATGTGCCAAAGATAAGTTTAATGTACTATGTAATTTATATTGCACCCCGAATAAATAGAGAAAAATAAATAAATTTATAAATAAGATTTTAATAATTTGTTAATAAAATAATTTAGTGATATAAATTGGATAGTTACATAATAAACAAACAAGATGGCTGATACCTCGTTCTTGGGTTTGTTTAAATAATGTGTCTAAAATATAGTGACACGGTAGGCATGTGCGAGTCACGTAAAGTCTAATAGAGTTTGAAATATTCTAAAACATTTATAACTGGAGATTTAAATGGAGATCGAGAGTCGCTCATGAATAGATTATAAGATCGAGCTACACTGAATGGATTTGAAATTCATTTGAATAGAATTCTTTTAATAATTAACAAGGGAAATATACGGTGGTGCTAGCGAGTATATGCCGAGGAGGGTGTAGTTTATAAGTATGCAACTTTAAAGGATGGCAAAAGGTCTTGGCATTGGATAGGCATTTTGCCTTTTATCAGGGACATCTCTAGCCCACTCACAGCTCAAGCCTGGCCCGCACCCAGGAGCTTTGTAAATGTGGGGACATACGCGAAATAATTCCCATGTGCCATTTTAGCACAGGATTGGGAACCGCGGAGTAAAATATGGGGGAAACGGATTTGAATGATGATGACCTTTTCCAACAGGAGGATTCCAGCATCCATGCATATTTACTAGCAACACAGCTTAATTTTCATAAGAATTAGTAAAACAAAGGGCAATTCATTAAGGAACAGAAATAGCTCGCTCTCGAATTTCATATTTAGATGGCCAGCAGACTCTCGACAAAACTTAAGAATATTCATTTAACAAAATTTTATGCACAAAATATACTTTAAAACATATATATGAGATACTTTTAAATAGAAATGATGGAAGGGGGGAAATGCGTGTTTGCGGTTTATAAACTAAGATGGCAACCACGCATCATTTAACTTCCCTACGTAACTCGCATTAGTCTAAAGAAATTAATTATATATTTCATCATTAACACATTGAAATTAAACATTTATAAATATATATAGAAAATCAACCCAAGCATAAGTTCAGCATGCATTAGAAAAACATTTAAATAAATACATTTATAGAATATACAAAATTGTTAGCTATAGCTTGAAGTGTTCCGAGATCTCAGGTTGATTTTAATTACCTTGTTCTTTTAAACTCTGTCCATGGGCATTTCCCAACTTGTAGCAAAGTTCTTAAGTAAAGTTATGAGTTTCTTTGATTCATGGTTCCGCAGCAGCAGTTAGTAGATTTTAGGAGCAGCATTTCATTGGGCTGGTTCAGTTGGATTCCATGATATGGTAACAGGACATCAGATTTTGAATGACGGACGGCCGAGGCACAGGATTCCGAGGAAAGACAACCTAAGGTCCCATTACCCCAACATTCTGAGGTTAAACGATTTGAAAACTAGATTTACTGTCAAAGCAAATCGGTCGGTCCGATGATGCAAATAAAAGCAATCGGAAAATATGAATGTCAAAATTCAGAAAATAACTTTTGCTGTCACAATCAGGTCAGTGAATTAATAACTCTCTGTCTCCATATATTTACAATCAATCAGCCCTATTTATATGCTCTCCTTGATTACAATGTAACCCTGCGGTGATAAAATCCATTCTTTAATTATTACACATTTGAAAAACACGGACTGCATTTTGTAATTAAAATCTGTTCGTAAACACTGTTTTATCTTATCAAATCTACTAGCGCCAATATGATTAAAATTAGCTACTATTGTTCTTTCCCCACCCTCAATGACCTAAAGAAAATGGCATGTTTTTGAATAACATTTTATAACACTTTACATTTATCAAACATTATTTCTGAATTTAATTTCCAGAAAACATTTCTCAGTGATATTATTTCTTAAAGGCAAATAATTATAACGAAATAACATCACAAATAAATTGATTCAAAACAACTTTAAAATAAAATATTTTGATAAATTTTAATATTATCGCAGTATGTGTGTAGATGAGAATATGTGACCTACTTTATTGTACAAGCATATATACGTAATATATACTCGACGGTTTGAAAATAAAACTGTTTAAAAACAATTTTAATTATTATTAAATCCCGGGCACCCCATTATACATATAAATTTAGGCAGGATTTCGGTAAATATACCCAGTACACACACAATACAATGAAATTAGGGTTTTAAATAAGGCATGAGGGTAGGAAACAAGAAGGCAAGGTGAAACTAAGATTGGTAAAGCATATCTTACTGTTTCAATATATATATATATATATATATAAAATTTAATTGAAAAATATTATATTTTAAATATATATATATATATATATATAAAATTTAATGATAAAAATATTATATTTTAAATTCTTTAGTAACACTTTCAATTACATAGTAATCCATGTCAGCTTTAACTGAATTTCAAATTTTAATGTTATGTAAATTTCCATAAGCTGTGGATGGCCGTATTTGCCACTTGCCTATTAATAATATTATCTTTATATTTATCTATTAAAATTGCCTCTTTAATTTTCCTCTTTTTATGATTCCTTTTTTCTATTAATATTTTTATTTCATTTATATTAAATGTAAACCTATAATTACAAGTCTTTTAATGGTCAAAGAATACTGAAGCTGTATTGAATTAACTATTTACATTATTTTTTAATTTGATTATATAATAACTGATGCTCTTTTAATCTTTTTTCCACAGAACATCTCGATTCACTGATATATATTCTATTACAACCACACGAAATCTGATAAATTATATTACTTCTTTGCATTTTAGGAATTATACTCTTAGAATTATTAATCAATCAATTAACATTTGGAGAAGCACAAAATGAAATGTTATACTTTTTTTAAAAATATATTCTTAATTAATTTAGATTGCATGTTATTTATAAACGGCATAGATATCCATTTTTTATTATCTAAAGTAACATTGCAAACACTTTTCTTATTATTAAATGAATTTACTGAAAGCAAAATTTGGTTTTTATCATAACCAACCTTTAAAAGTTCATTAGCAAAGAGTTCAATATTTAAACTTTTATCACTTTTATATTTACATAATTTATCATTGCAATGCAAAAACGATTTCAGACTGGCCATTTTATGTATCATTGGAACACGTGATTTAATATGAATATATCCTCTTTCTCCAATAGGTTTAAAAATTAATTTATAATTTAAATCAGTAGCATCTCTATATATTTGTAAATCCAAAAATTTTATTTTTCCATTTTCTTCATTCTCAATAGTCCATTTTAAATTATTTAAATTACTCAGTTTATATAAGAGAACATTGATAATGTCTTGAGGACCACAAACAAAAAACATCATCAACTTATCTAGTGTAAATTTTAATGTTTGATTTAAATAATGACCACGAGAGGGCAGTTCACATTTTTTATTTATTTATAAAAACAACTTTATTAAAGCAAAATATAAATGTACATAAGTAATACAAATGACTCTAGGGTAAATAGATTACAAAAAAAATAATTAAATAATAATAATAATAATAATAATAATAATAATAATAATAATAATAATAATAATAATAATAATAATAATAATAATAATAATAATAATAATAATAATAATAATAATAATAATAATAATAATAATAATAATTGGATACATCTTAACTATAGATACAGTCTATAGTTAATTTAAAACATGATATAGAATATGAATACATTTAACAATAAGATAAAACCAATGCAAACTCCAGACATAAAATACATATTAATACATAAAGATTAAAGAAGTAGGGATTTCTTAAGGACACTGAAAAAGCATCCAAGTCTGATCAAACATAAATTTAGAAGACATAGTACTGTCTCTGGCCTTAAGTTTTTTTAAAGTTTGTAAAAAGAGTCCATATCTGCCTGTGGCAGAATGAACAGTTTCTTACACCTGGTTAACCATACAGAGTATGTCAAGAAGGTAGACATTCTGATGGTTGGAATGTCGCTAGAAACTATGCAATCCCTGATAGACATAATTTTATAAAAGTCAACTTTACAGTTCTGATAGAAGGTCATTTTGATTTTGCCAAGACCATTACAAGAGAGAGTGATGTGATCAAATGTCTCATCCTGATGGCAGCAGTTCAGACACAGCGGATTGATGGCACCAAGCTGTCTCCTGTATTTCAGGAACCAATTAGTAGGCATAGCTTGGGGATTTATTTTGACTAGATAGTCTAAGAATTTTGGTTCCAAAGCCCAGAATTTAAACAGAATAATAAGCTTCTGATTGGTAATCCCAAGCTTCAGCCTTATAGTGCTTACTTGTGGGTTAATAAGCTGATTGGCTTCCCACAGAGTAAGTTTGGACTTGAAGGCATTATCCGATATGTTATAATGTTTATTAATATCAAAGAGCAGGATGTCAAGCCAGCAAGTCATTGCAGGTGGAGGCCTGTCTGTAGGTAGAACTATGTCAGCAATTTGCATGTGCCCATACTTCTGCATCAGGTTGAATACAAGCGTATGTGCTTCTTGAAAGTTAATGGCTGGAATAGAGTGGAACGACATCCCATTTAGCTTCCAATGCCATTGCATTTTAGCAATGCTAATGGAAGCCAATCAGCCATTCCAGAAAAGCCTTGCACACGATGTATTAATCTCCTTAATAAAAGATTTATAAACTGTCATGATTGGTAGATAATAGGAGATTCTTGTCATTACCTTCATATTAAGCAAGGAAACCTTTCCTTGAAGTGAAAGATATACCTTGGAGAGGGTTTTGACAATCTGGCCAGTAGATTGTATAATCGATTGCTAAATCTCCTTAGACATTGCATGTTGTGATTTATGGATGGAGAATCCCAGGAATCTCTGTGGCTCAGCTAGAAAGTTAGATGTAATTTAAATTCCAGAGCAAATTCTCCACATAGAGGATTTGGCTGGATTAATTTGAAGTGTGTTAGTGAAGTTTTTAACTATTTGATATAATGTATTTAAGTACTTTTTGGAAGGCAAGATGACCAGAACATCATCCATGTAGGCTATTGAGCTAATGGATCTTTTAAGTTGAGGCACAAAGACACCTGGGATCCTATTATTAATATCTATCAATAGAGGGTTTATATATGTTATAAACAAAAGCTGAGAGGAGAACCTTGTGGTATGGAAATGTTTGGATTAAAACTATCTGTGTAAGATCCATTCAGGGAAATATAGATCTGCTGATTATACAGTAGATTGTCCAGGATTTGTACAATCTCAGTTGATATATTGAGGTCTATTAGCTGGTTTAATAAAATGTTAATATTGACAGTATCAAACACTTGAGATATGTCTAGTTGGACTGCAATCAGCTTGGAAAGTCTCTTAATGTGAATGTAATTGAACAGCATCTTGACTTCACCAATCGCTGTCAGCACTGATGAACCCTTTCAGGCATACTGTGAATGTGCTATATTGTCTAGAAATTTACCTCGGATCTTCTCTTTAATGACACCTTCTATTATTTTAATTAGAATTGGTGACATAGAGATTGGTCTTATGCTCTTAATATCTGTCAGATCCCTGTTCTTTTTAAAAAAAGGGACCAACATAACAGGGTAAAGATCATGGATGACTCATTGCTGTTTTGCAAGGTGGTTGATCATATTCATTATGATTGGAACAGTAAAGTTACTCAGATGAGCCAGCAGGAAATTGGGAATGGCATGCATGCCTGGCTGCACACTGACTGGCAGGTGAGAAAGCCTGTCTTTAATGTCAGTTGTAGTGATGCCATGCTCCTGCCAGCCACCTGACCCCTCCCAATCATGATGATCAACTGGTAAACTCTTTCGAAGCAGTTGTTCAAAGTAGGAAGCAATATGTAATATCATCTGTTGACCAGAAACTTTTGTACCATTGAGCTCTAGTACTGAAGGTACTTCTTTTATTTTCTTAACTCACAGTTCCCATCTTAGATATCCTCTGGTCTAGCAGTGCTGAGCAGCAAGATAAAATTTTGCCCTCTTTGCAGCGACATATTCAGCCAGTGCAACTGATTTGGACCTATACTGGGCTTTGAGGGTGATAAGGCTGTGAATGGGAGAATGATTAGTGGAGAACTTTTTAATTTCATTATTAACACTCTCCAGATCACTCATCAATGAGCTTGAACCTTTTAATCTATGAGTGTGAAAGCTTATCAGGGATTGCAAGATGTGAATAAAAGCAAACCATGCTTCCTCCGGAGGTCTGGACAAGATATTAATTTTATGAAAAAGGATATATGCCTCCGAAGGGATAGCTTCAGTCATTGTGGCCTTGGTAATCATCCTGATAGACCTATTGAGCTCAATTGGACCACAGTTATTCATCTGTTTTCTTTTTATTGATATTCTTTGACTGACATGCTGTGCTAATGTGTCTGTTGTGTTCTGCAAGAGAAGTTAAAAGCTTATATTTTTTTGCAATTATCATCAAAAAAGTGGTTGCTACAAAAATTGTGTGCTTACGGTGTCGAAGTGGAGAAAAAATTGGGGTTGAGAGAGATAAATTTTAATTGGATTTGAAAAGACTGGAAATAATATTGATAACATTTGGAAAGTATTTTATTATGCCAGTTTAAATATAGAAGTAAAAACAATTTTGTTGTGAGGTGTTCCTGTAAGAAGGCTTTATAAATAAATTGTACATAAGATTAGTTAATCGTTAGTAATTTTGCTACTAAAGAATTTTTTAATTTAAAAAATGAAGTGATTTACTTCAGAAAGAAGATAACATTTTGAGGCATATGGTTGGAAAACATGTGTTTATCAATCATTATTGAAAGAAAGTAAAGTTTGTCTCCTTTTGTACAAAGGGGTTTGTAGAGTAGGAGAGGAAGCATAGAGTTAAATAGAGAGTAGGGGACTCAAAAAATAAAAAATAAAAATTACATTTATATGTCACAATACATATATAATGGTCAAAAAGAAATTAGGCATGCTGAGTAGAGTGCACCACATGTGATGAGGTTTATGACTTGAAATGCCTAAACAAGGCTAAGAAGTATGTAACAGGTTTATGGCTATGTAGACAGTGTGTAAATGTGATAAAAAGGGTGAAGAAGTGGGTTTACATGTAGATATGCTGACTAGAGTGCACCACATGTGATGAGGTTTATGACTTGAAATGCCTAAACAAGGCTAAGAAGTATGTAACAGGTTTATGGCTATGTAGACAGTGTGTAAATGTGATAAAAAGGGTGAAGAAGTGGGTTTACATGTAGATAGTTTAAAAAGAAAGTCAGAAGACATTGAACAAAATGTAGTCGAGGAAGATAGGATAGAGTATGTGTTTTTCAAGTATGGAGTTTTATTAAGGAAAAAAAAATGCAGGTGACTGATCATCTACTACATGATATAAATACATTTGATTAAAGAAATCTTGAGATTGAACCACAGTCAATAACCCTAGTCATCTCCATTGATTCATAAGAGTCTTTGAATTGCCAAGTCCTTTAATTCATAGATCCTTAAAAACTGCATCCATGTTGCCATATTATTGTATAAACCACATCTATGGAATTCATACTTTAAACCATTTCTGAATTTCCATCCCTTCCTGTTCCAAGTCCTTTTCAAAATGTTCCTCTTGCAAGCTTATTTTTTTGTCATCTATGATTTCTTTCCTTTCATCAATACACACAGGGCTAGCACTAATGTTTTTAATTGAGTGACAATTGAAATATGGATGAAAAAATAGGTAGTGCAATGGAGATGTTTAGCCAAAGAATAAGTAAGATAGAGGAAGAACTAAAGGATTTGGAAACAAAATTAAAATTGTTAGAAATAAAGTGTGAGCAGATAAAGAAATTATTGAATAGGAATGATAGGGAAGAGGTAGATAAGGAAGTCTAGAAGGCTGGAAGAGAATGTTATGGATGAATTAGGAAAAGTAATGACAGTATTGATAGGAGATTCACTAATTAGAAAATGTGGAGACATAATTGTAAGTGAAAATAGAGACAGGTATGTAAAATATGTCTGCCTGGAACTAGAATTAGGAATGCTACAGATAAGATAAGAAACAAGGGAGTAGAGATGTTTATGTTATGATAGGACAGAGAATTTGTCAGAACCATTGGAGAGAAAAATGGATGAGTACATAGAATTGATTAGAAATTTGAGTAAAATTAAAGAAAGAGTAGGAATAATTGGATTATTACCAAGATTTGGCAATAGTTATATGTTAGATCTCATTTAAGTGAGAGATTTAAAAAAATGTGTGAGAAAAATGATGTTATGTTTATGGAAGTGTGAGAGGGAGTTATATAGTAAAGATGAATTGTACTTAGCAAAACAAGGAAGTGAAGTATTAGGGAGGTTGATTTATAAAGAATATAGTTTGGGAAACATATAAAAGGGGATGGGGTTTTGAAATACAATGTTATCAGAAAGAAGAAGAATTGGACGGGATATAAGAAATAAACAAAGGGTACCTGATTTAGAGATAAATGTAGAGGTGGTGAGGAAATGAGTCTGTAAAATTAATGGTAATAAAGTTATTTATAAATGTAATGTAGAAGAAAGAATCAAAAGAATTTATAAAAGTGTAGTTAGGAAAGGAAAAATTGTTAAAATTGGATATTTGGATATGCAAGGTGATAGAAGATCAGAAAAGTGGTTGGCTTTAAATAAAGCAGTTAAAAATGAAGAGCTTGAGGTACTATTAGTAGTGGGAACCCATCTAAGAAAAGAAATTATATTTGAAGATTTGATATGGCAGGGTATAAACAGAAAAAAAAAAAAAAAAGGGGTGGGGATATAGGAATTATGTCAAAAAATATTTAAATATTGTTAAATGTCAAGAACATGTGTGGTTTGATATAAAGTTAGGAAGACAAGAATGGATAGTGGCTATAGTGTATATAACCATTGGAGATAGTCACACTCTAATGGAGTGGAACAGTAGCATATATAAATGCCTAGATAAAAATATACAGAGTTTCAAAGAAAAGGGGAAGAGAATAATGGTTGTAGGAGATATGAAATGGGCATATTGAATAAATTGATGATATAAATAACAAAAATGAACAGAATTTTTGTCAGAGAATGAATTTGAGCATTGGAATTTTGTCAAATATTTATGAGGGACAATATATACGGTCTGAAAATAATATTTTTTCACACAATAGATTACATATTAGTAGAGAAAAAGGAAATGAATAAAGTATGGAAAATTAAAGTGTTTGATAATAAAGTGAGAGTATGTAACAGTGATCATAATTTCCTTATAATAGAAATGGTTAGTAATGTGATGGAAAATAGTAATAAAAGTAGAAAAAATAACAAAAGATATGAATGGAGAATGAATGATAAAAATAAGTTAGAAGAATATAAAAGTTGAAAAAACAATGGAAAAGTTGGTTAGGGATAAATATAAAGACTGGTGTAGTGAAATAGAAAAAGTGGCAAAATAGGATTTTAGATGAGAATATTCAGAACAGTAAAAGTAATTAGAATGTTAGAGTTAGTAAAAAAGTATTAAAAAAATGAAAAAAAGCATACAGAGAATACCATTTTGTATTAAGAATAAATAAAGTGAAAAAGATGTTAATGTAAAAAAGATGTTGGCTAAAATAGATAATCATATAGAGAAAATGAAATTGAATATTAAATTGTTGGAGAATATTAATAAAAGTGGAAGAGATGGGAGTAAAAAAATTTGGAAATATATTAAAAGAAGGAATGTAGGGAAGAGAAAAATAGTATTACTAGTTAAAGAGATGGGGATTAAATTTAGTGAGAAAAAAATCAAAAGTAATAATGATTAATAGTGGAAAAGAGAAGACAAAGAATTTTTATTGGGGATATAAAGTTAAGTGTGGTGAATAGGTATAACTATTTGGGAATCATTGGTTTTTAAGTAATTAGTGGAATTTCTTGGATGAATAGAAAAAAAAATTGATTAATGGAGCAAAGAAAAGAAAGGGACTAATAAAAAAATTAACAGTGCCTTCATATAATAAATATGATGTAGCTAGAATTGTATGGAAGAGTGGCAGTAGCAGGGTTGACATATGATAATGATGCATTATGTGTTAGTAAAAAGTGTTATATTACTTAGAAAAAGTACGAAGAGAAGTAGGAAGACATGTATTAGATGTAGATGTATGAATAACATATGAGGCAATTCAAGGGGAAATGGGATGAACAAGTTTTTATATGAAAGATGCAAAAAAGAAAAATGTTTGGTAATTGCAGTTTATGGATAATAGAAGACTAGCCAAAATAGTATTTAATTGGGTTATGAGGTTATGAGTAAAGAGCAGGCAACAAGATGGATAAGAAAGGTAGTATGGTATGCAGAAGATTTGGATAAAAAATTAATGTCAGTATACTTATACAAAAGATTGGATGATTCTGTCAGAAGAATTGTTGAGTGTTATAGTGGCAAGGAATGGAATAGAAGAATAGATGCATTAATAAAGAATATAAAGTGAGAGAGAAGAAGAATTAGTATGGAGAGTAAAAAGAGTTTAAATATATAAAGAAGTAAATGGAATATTGGGTATGAGTTAATTTATGATAATAGTAAGGAAAGTAATTTACTGTTTAAGGCTTGAACAGAATTTTTAGCAGAAGGGAAATATATACGTATAATTTAGTATGCAAGTTGTGACGGAAGGCATAGAAAATATTAGACATCTGTCAATTGAATGTGAATACCTGACAGCAGAAAGAGTACAAGTAATGAAGTTGTGGAAAAATAAATATAAACAAAGTGATTATATAGAAAGTGAGCTATTGATTTTTTTGCTGGGTTTGGGAAAAGTGGAATTTAGATATAAAAGCCATGGAGTTGACAAAGATTATGTTATAGAAATGGGATGGAACAGAATAGAGAAGAATATGGGAAAAACTTAGGAAAGGTAATGGAAAGGGAAGGTAAAGTGGTTAGCAGGTTTATCTGAGCATAGTGGCTGAGCGATTCCTGATTACGATTACGTATAAAAAGAAGCCACAGTGCATCACATTGCATCAAATTAATTTAATAACATTTTAAAAACTTTTAAATTCTTAATGTATTAGCAGAAATATCTGCTGATATATATCAACTATAAGTAATCAATCAGTTTAAAGTATGATATAGTTTTACATTTTCAATGTGCCATAACAAAAACTTAAAAATAATAGAAATAATTTTATTTTATATAAAAAATTGTGCATTAAAATCAAATAAAAATAATTGTTTCTTCAACAACTATAGTCGGAGTTTTTATATTTAACTAAAAATAAAACATGGAGAATCCAGAAATTAAGTCAATACTTATTTTTTCTAACAAAGGATTGATTTAATTAATTTCTGAATCACCAGATGATTTTATTTCAAGTTAAATCTAAAAACTCCAATTGTAGTGGAAGAATCAATTATTTTATTTCTTTTTAGTGCACAGTCAATAAAAGCATTTGATATATATATATATAAATTATCTCTATTATTTAAAAAGAAACCTTTGCAATTAAAAGAAAATATTTCATTCATTTTTTAAAAAAGTAACTTTTGCAATCAAGAAAAATTAAGATTTGTTTTTATTTCTATTTTAATTGCTTAGTAACATCCATTTTTAGTATAAGTTCTTTTTAAAATCATATAGCAGTCTCTAGTGCACCTTACCTTACATAATTTAGTAGTTTCTTATAAGGGCTGAGTTTTCTTAAAGAAGATTAGATATCTGTTTAGCTAGATAATGAATATCACTGCTATCAAAAGCACTTTTGAAATCCTTTTTGTAATCATATCTAACAGACCATTTTGCTTTACATGACTTACAACTTCATGATATATGCCAATATTACAAGATGAATATGTTTTCCAGAAATAGAATAATGGACAGGAAATAGTTTGCCATTAAAAAGAGCTGAAATAAGCCAACAATATTCTATCTAATTATTTTAACATGTATATTTTCAACTATTATAGATCCTAACTGAGTTCTAAGTGGACTGATGGTACTAGATTTCTTCATTATCATAAATAATATTTGTTTAACTATATATTCCATACTTAATACCTGAAACAGATTTGATTAGCTGCAATCTAAAGATCAATTATAAAATGCATTAATTTGTGATACTATAATTGTAATATAAATGAAAGTTAAATGCAAACAATAAACCGTAAATTAGTTTTAAAAATGATATAAATATTTGCCTTGTAAATATGTTTATATAAGCAGATATATTAGAGAGGCACTTTTAGAATGTGCTTATATAGAAAAGGCACACACACACGCGTTATAAGATTTACTATTCCAGAATGAAATAACTACTTCTTAGTTTTTGAAATGTTAGATTGGGCACTTAGAAAAATGCAGCGATTTAAAATTGATCAAAAAAGAGGATTTATTTGAGCAATAGTTCAAACAATAGAAGAAATGATATCGGAAAGTGTTCTTTTCAGATCTGAAGTTTATTTTTAGAACTGTCACTGAGGATTTCAGCAGTTATTAAAGTAGAATGATTTTTAATTTATTACTATTACTAATAATAATTAATCTTTTTATTGATTACTATGACTATAATGATTGTTGATAATAATATAATATTATGATTATTATTTAAAATTTTATTATCATATAAGTTATTTAGATAAAAATTTTATGGTTTCTTTTTTAAAATTAAATCTGTGAAAGGCTGAAGATAAATAAAGTCTTTAAATCAAAAGGTAAAAAAGAAAAGCCTGTTAAATGCAAAAACGGTACATTTTAATCAGTATATATATTTTAATAATAAACCACTACTGTACTTAATTCATTGCAATTTTTTACCGTTGTGTTTACAATTTCGACCCTTCAGTAATCCTTTTTAGAGGTTTAAAATGTATAATATAATACAGTATTAAATTATATACATATATCATAACTTTTATATATATATTTCAAACTATTAATAATATATATACTGGAATATTCAGACTAAGTATGTTTCAATTATATATATTGTAAAAACAATTTCGACCCTTCAGTAATTTTTTTTAGAGGTGTAAAATGTATAATATAATACAGTATTAAATTATATACATATATCATAACTTATATATATATATTATTTCAAACTATTAATAATATATATACTGGAATATTCAGACTAAGTATGTTTCAATTGTATATATTGTAAAAACAGGCAAAACTCACTATACATATTGCCACACACAGCAAGCTAGAGTAATCAGTGGATGCCAGAAGGCTTGTGCATAACATCCCCGTCTAGTGTCTACTCATGCAACATCCCCAGACTAGTTTCTGGCTTGTGGCCTTCGTCAGTGAGGAGCCTTGGATCTGAGAGTACTGCACCTAGATCTTAGGATCTAATGCAACCCTCCAGCAGCCACTTTTTATCTCCATTTAACTACAAAACTATGAGTCTTAAACTGAAAACACCTTAATGTTTTCAATTCAAGCCCATAAGCTTATATAGTCATATGGGTCTGAACTCAATTCAGCACCCATACATTTTGGTGTCTTTGGTTCTTTAATAACCATAGCCACCACTATCCTATTAGGCAGGATTGTTTATTGTTTATATATATTGTAAAGGTCAGATTCGTCTACCTCATTAACACACTGCAGAATTCAAACTCAGGACATGAAACTCAACACTCTAGAAGTTGCCTCCCAAATATTCCAAGTTTGAATCCAAAGTCTAAACTCCACAGCACCACCAATGTAATAAAACATTTGATACTACTAAAGAATAGTTTTTTACCGGTGCTGATAGTCAGGGAGAAACAAAAGACTCTATATTAAATTAGCTCTAGGTTTGTCTAACAAGAACTATAGATGTGCCAAAGATACATATCAGTGTATATAGTGTGTAGCTTAGATGTAGGGATAAATTAATGAAAGAAATGAATTTAAATATAATATTTATGAATCATATAATAGATAAATAACATTAGCTATATGGATTTGACAGCTATAAAAGAAAATAGATAACATTTTCTGGTACTTCATATTTGGATTATAATTTATTAAAATGTGTCTAATGTAAAGTGACACTGTATGTATGTGTGACCTATGCAAAGTATTAAAGAAATTTAATGATCTGAAACTAATAAATTGAAACAAACATCGTGATATTAGTCAGAGAGCAGCTCGAGCAAGTTGTTGAGCTTAATTATAAGATAGAGCTACACTGAATGTAATTGGAATTTATATAATAATAAACTATTAGCGGAATGTATAATAATGCTAGTGAGATATAGTGCCAAGGATGGAGTGCAGTATCCTGATACCATGGCTTTACAAAAAAAACAAAATGAGTAAATAATTTGATTTTGGATAGGCAGTTAGCCATTTATCCAGGACATCTATAGTCCTTACACAGTCCAAGCCTGGCCCACAACAAGAAGCTTCATGACTGTGGGGACATATGTGAATAATTCCCATGTGAGACATTCATGTCACACTCTACTGGGAATCGTGGAGTAAACAGGGGCACAGATTCAGCCATTGACACCTTTGGGAAACTAGTAAAGCAAGATCCATCATATTAGCATGTTCACTATCAACACACAATTAGTTTTAAGATATATATTTTTAGTAAAAAGGATGGTTCATTAATGGACAGAATAGCTCTCTCCTAAATTTTTTATTCTAATAGCCAGCATGCTCTCAATGAAACTTATATAAATAAACATAACTATTTTAAAATAATTTATGTAAAATATTTTATATCATTTAACAAATAGGGAGGGGAATGCGTGTTTACAGTTTAATGAATTAATGGCAACCAAGCATTTATAAACTTTCTCTACATAACTCGCACATGCCTGAAGAGATTAACTAAAATATTTCACATTATAATGAGGAATTTAAATTATCATCATATATATACATGAAGGAAAAAGTAACCCAAGTAGAAGTTTAACATGCATTAGAAGAAAGAATTAAAATAAATAAATAAAAATATAAAATACCATAAAAGAGAGCTATAGCTTGAAAGATTTATGAGATCTCAGGTTAACTTTATCATTACCTCACTTTGAAGGATTAGTCCATGAGCATTTCCAAAATTTTAAATGGAGTTCTTGAGCAACTTTAATTACTTCTTTAGGTTCATAGATTTGTTGGCATCAACAGCATTCAATAGGTAAATTTCATGAGCAGTATTATTTGGGATGATTCAGTTGGGTTTTTGATGGTACAATGACAGCACATCAGATGGTGAATGATGGATGGCAAGGAAATCATTGCCAAGGGAAGACAGCCCATTGCCCTTTACCCTGTTATTCTGAGGCGGACTATTACAAGAATTGCTTGATAAAGTTTACTTCCCATCAAGACTCCGTTAAGATGATTTCTTTTGACCAACTTCAATTTTTACTTGTTTGCAGTTTTGCGAAGTCACCTGAGCCAATGATTAGGCCAATTCTTCACTATAAATACCAAGTAGCTTCCGAATAGAATCTCCTCTTCTCCTCTTTCCTTTTTTGTTTGTTATAAAATCCCTAAACTTTAACCAAAACTTTTACCTAAAGCTTTTATTTTTAACTCGAACCAACTAAGTAAGCAGATAAGTCCGATAAGATACGAAATAGGAAAGTATCAGAATCAGAATAAAAATTCTCAGAATAAGAATCAGAATATTCCCATCACAATAATCAGCCCTATTTATATACTCCCCAATTATACAATTCTCTAGCTCTGTGGTGATAAAATCCATTAAGCAAAATTATTAATTAAATCAGAAAACAAAGGAATGCATTTATTTAATTAAATTTTATTATACTCACATTCCTAGATATTTTGATCCAATTTATTTAATCAAATTTACCAGTTAAATCTGTTATCTTAATCTTAATAGAAAGCCTATTAGTGAAACTGGTGTCAGCAGGCTAAAATTAGCCACTATTGTTCTCTTTCCCCACCTTCATTGATTTTAAAAGAAAATGGCATGATTTTGAAATCTAAAATACAAAATTTATTTATGACTTTTTTTAAATTTTAATGTTTAAAATCTATTTACAAGTGGTATTATTTTAAATTAAATGAAAATAAATATAACAAATGTAATATCCCTAAATAAACAGATTTAAATAAAAACAATCTTTAAACAATAAAATATTTTACATAAGGCTTAAAATATTATTGCAGTACATGTGTAAATGAGAATATGTGACCTACTTTTAAATGAATATATATATATTCAATGGTTTGAAAATAAAAGCATTAAAAGAAATTTTAATTACAACAAAACACACAGGTACCCCATTAGAAGTCTAAATTAGAGGGATTTTGGTATATATGCACAGTACACACACACTATGATAACTTTAGGTGTGAAATAGTGTATGAGGGTATGTAAGATGTGAAACTAAGATCTGCAGGGCATATCTTACTGTTGCAATATACAACTGGGTCTCATTTTACATGATAGATAGGCTTTTCAGAAAACACGCGCAAATGAAATCGCGCAAAAATAGATGTAACTTACCTTGAAAAAGGGGGGATATGGACTGTGATTTTTCAAAAATTGCATAAAAGCAAAGCACCAACATAAAATTACTTTAAAATTCACACACAAAAAAAATAAGGAAATAAAATATGACTAATAAAAAATTTCAAATTTGAAAAAAATTGATGCAAGACAAACTTTTTTTAACTATAATATTTAATTTTATTCAAAACAATATATTTTTATGCATAATTTACAGTAATTTATATTTTTTATACATGTTTTAATTATTATCACTATTTGCCGCTAAATAAGTTTGTTTGCAAACTGGTAAAAAATCAGATTCTTCAAAAGAAAAAATAAAACTAGCACCAATATCACTCTCACGTTGTGTTAATGGTTTTCTGGTGACAACGTAATTAGTAAGTAATCTAACAACTAAAAATTAAATTCTTATTTTTGTCTTTAATTTTTTAATTTTCAATTTTAATTGTGCCCACTGCTATTACTCACCTTTTAAAAATAAACTTGTGGACACTAAATGAATAATAATCGATTACGTTTTTTTTTAAAAAGCAAAAACAGAATGTGATTTAAAATGCAAAATTAACACGCACAATGTTTGAACAAATTTACATTATAATCTTGTAAAATTTAATGTGTGTATACATAAAATGTGGAAATCATGATTTTAATTTTATTATTGCATAAAATCTTACTATTATAAAGCACTGAAAATATTGAAATTATTAAGATGAAAGTCGAATTCCAATAATGTGCTATTACTTTCAATATACATGAAATTTATTATTTAAAGTAATAGCGCATTATCGGAGTTTGACTTCCAGTGAAACGTGAATCACGTAACTTCAAAATCATGTTAAATAAGTCTGTGTAAAAAGAGACCCACATGTATATATATATGATACAATTTATACAGGCATCACTTGATTCATGAAATATACCATATGTCTTAACAACCTTACATTTAATAAGATAATGTTTTATCGGTACACAGCACATATTTGCAATGCCTGACTAGACCATGAAAAATAAAAATTATCCCCAATGAATGAATGTGGACTGTACAGTATTCCATTTAAAGAGGCTAACCCATCATACAACAATAGTTTAATTACAAAACATAATTATCAATTTTTGTCTGAAGGTATGTGATGATAGTAAATTAGGTGTGATAATATGTTGGACTATTTCTATCATCTGTCAGTAAATGTTGAATAAATAGAAAATTTTAAACTTTATTTAAACTTTTCAAATACAAACAACTTGTTAGTAATAACACACAATTAGACAACACAGGTTAGTAATTCCACAATGTTTTGAGTAGTATTATTCTCCAATCTTCTTCAGATGTTCCAGGCCTGAATAGTGACAATATTGGCAGAAGAATCAAACTTACATCTTTAGACTCCTGAATATCAATTTTTAAGGCAACATTCTGTCAAAGACAGCAGATAGTACAAATTTTACATATTTATATATGAGGGTTGGTTCAAACCTATCGAGTCTTTCACTTTTTTAATACTGTTTTATAAGAACCAAGTTAAGAAGAGGTTTCCATACACTGTGTATTGCCACACTGGATTGACTTAGAGTTATTTTCAATTGTCATATGAGCATCTTCCTTGAATTTTCTTCTTTGCACCTTCTTCTCTCTATCCAAAATTTTTGTATTTTCCCAATTGAACATATGATCATTAGTATATACATGATCTGCTAGTATAGACCCATCTGTTTTTTCTTTGAACTATTAGTTTGTGTTCTTTCAATCACTGTTCAATAGAGTAACATATTTCTCCAATATTCACATTCTCATAATATTTCATAGATGAAGTTTTTGTTCTTCAGCATTTCCAGTTTAGGCTTAATTAATAGAAGTTAGAATTCCTTGAAGTATGATATGGTTTTGGAAAGCTATTTTAAAGCAGATTTTATTTAATTTGTCCACCATTCCTCGCATGTATGGATACCCTACAACACCAATAATTTTTTTTCTTTTGTCTCTTTTTGTCTATTAAAGGATTTCTTGATGGCAGCTAATGAATAACTATTCTTCACAAGAGTTTCTTCTATGTGAGTCTTTTCATTTTCCCATTCACTAGTTTCCAAACAAACTTCCTTTATTCTGTTCCATAGTTATAGTGTATTTCATATTTAGTGCTTCTATTGTGATTGGATGTATATGGGAAGTACTTGCTAGAGTGGCTAACATTGAAATAAATAATGCAATACACATTTCAAAACATTAATATATTCTATATATATATATATATAACTATTTATATATTATAATGGGATGGAAGTAATGGGGTTGACTGTGGTGATGAAATTAATCAAAATATAAAATTAAAAATTTAATATAAAAATATTTAATATAAATATAAAAGTAGAATTAAAGTTAGAAGTGATTTTATATATTACAAGAGCCTGAGAGATCTTGATATTCATTGAGACATCAGCCCAGCTAACTCACTAGAATCACTCAGAATATAATTAAATAAATTCACCAGCATTATACAATTCACACACACACACACATATATAAAGTAATATGAATCAGTTATAAAATTCTCTCTTTACTAATTAATGTTTTCTTTTTTCTTTTAAAAAAAAATAAAATCACTTTTTGACAGGTAATTGTTGATTAAAATTTATAAACATCTTTAAAATACTCTAAAAAGATTTATTTCTTCAATTTCTTTTTTTTTTTAAAAAAAAATAGCATTTTCAATTAATTCTTGACTATGCAAAATTATTTATTTGTTTAACTTTTAAAATGTCATTTTTTTCAATAAATGATTTAAAACAATATTGTTCTACATATATCTATCCCTTTTCAAATATCATTTTTACTAAAAGTATTTAAAATGTAATTCCCATTATATATAATGCTACTCACCATTGTATATATGTTTATCTGTACTTCTCTGCATATAGCTGAAACAGTATATGTATAACTAATTCTTCATCAACTGATGGTTTCTCTTGATGGAGGCTAGTCTGGGATTGACATCATAGAGAAAGGTATAATCAGGTAACTATTGGCATTCAATCAATTCCCTTCTGTCTAGGATTGGACAGACTTTGTGCAAGCTAGCTGTTTTTGTCCTCATTTGTGCAGGCTAATAAACTACTGCAAGTTGACCTTAGCTAGTGAACTAGTAGCAGCTGCCTCCTTGACTTCTCTTAGATTTTCATGAGAGCTCTGTCTAACTCCAGAAAACCACTACATCAACCTACAACAAACTATTATGGCTAACTCATCTGAAAACAAATTACTCCTCTAATCTTTTATATCCACCATTTTATAGCTAGATTGAGTGATAAAAATACATTAATTAAAAACTATTTTGTTTATCTCTCTTGATTGGAAAAAGTTGATTTCAGTTCACTTTAATCCTTTGGACTTTTATCAAAGTATGACCTACAAAGATTTCTACATAAACAGAGATTTTACAAAAAATTTTATACAAGTATTAATTAACAGAGTTTCAAAAATAGTTAGTAGACATTTTGTTCAAAAATCTATACAGGTATTAATTAAAAAATTTCAAAAATAAAAAATTATACAATTATCAGTAGATATCTTATAATTACAAGGATATCTATTGTCATAAAACATGCTTGTTTTAGTTTCAAAATCAGAATTCAATAAAAATATTTATTAGACCTGTTTAAATGTTTAATTTATAATAAAATTTTATTCAAAATTATTTGATCCTTTACTGTGCATTTTATTCCAGGGAAATGAAGAAAATATCTACAAACTTTTTGTCTGTGTTTATTTCTATTTTTCCTTTCAACTTTATATACATTTGTGCACACATGCTATGTTATTGTGGGTCATGTAACTGAACTATTACAATATATATATATATATATATATATATGTAATAGTTCAGTTCTTTCTCCAATCCCTTTCCGTTTCAATATATATATAATCCCTTATTTTTCAAATTATGCAGAAATTTAATTAAATTTATATCTAAAGGCAATATAATACTAATGATATAATTATTTTTAAAGTTTATAAAATAATCCTATACTTTTTAAATAACATAAGTTCTAAAAACACTGCTTTTTTTACAAATATTAATTCTACATTTTAATTAATAACTTATATTAATATATATCATTTCATAATTTTTTTTATTTTAAGTAAATTTATATTACCATTTTTATTAACAAGAATTTAAGATAATATATAATTAGTCAATTTCAATAAAATAAAATAAATAATAAAAATATAGAAATATTCATGAAGATAGAATGATTTCAAATTTTATATGTAATAAAAAATATATAGGATTTGTATATAAGGCTTTAAAATAATTCTGTAATTAATAGTATATTACTTTCAGACTTAGATTTGATATAAATAAAAGTTTGCAGCATAATCTGAATAATATAAAATTATATGATTAAATATACATCAATAACTATATACAAGTTGGATGTATATAGAAAATATAAAATCAGTAGAAGACTAATTTTGACACAAAGTTCCACTAGCAAAAAAAAAAATGCTAATTTTTTTCATAAACCTAAGATAGAGAACTGTTGGAATGTGTTTATGAATTCCATGTTTACAGTGCACAAAAACCTATGTAGGCAAATCCAGTAAATGAATTAAAGTCAGAATTAAGAAGAATAAAAATAAATGCCTTCAATCAAAAGTTAAATACATCAGTTGGTCGTACACTTGATTTTGATAATACTAATAGCTAATTTATAAAAGTATGATTGGAGAACCATGAGGAAATCTATTGAAATATTAAACAGGCTGAGTGGTTTAAATAAAGCTGAGGAAGAACAACATATCCCGGTTTTATAGAGACCACATTTTATATTTCTTCTAAAATCAAATTGTAATCAATTAATAGTGAAACAGAAGGAAGTAAGCATTTATGTTAATCCATATAGATTCAGAATTCAACTATCAAATAGACATAAAAGTGAGCATTTTTTACTTCATACTCAATCTTATTGCTTCTTGAGATCTAACAGTTTTTTTTAAGAACTTAATCTTGACAATGATGAGTATTATTTTATCAGAACCGTAGGAATTAATACAAATTAATACACAGATTAACCCAAAATATACTTTATTTATATTATATAACTGTGAAAATATTATATATATATATATTGTAATAGTACATCAATATATATATTTTATATTTTTTCTAGTTATAAAGGCTATTGCGATCTGGTCATAACCAATTAGCAATTTATCTCTAACTGTAAGATCAGAGTTCTAAATGCTAGTAATTATCCAGTGACAATTAACTAGTTTTATTTGTCAACTAGTACACTTAATTATTGTGTACTTAAGCATTATTATGTTTAGCTAGATTTCACCAGATCAAGAGATTTGACTCTTTTCAGTCTTCTAACCATGCCTTCTTTGTTTAGAAGTTTACGAGCCTCGGCATTAACATGCTTGTGAAGTCTATTTTCATGTTTTTGAGCTATTTTTTCAATTACTTGATTTACTGTTTCCATCCCAATGTCCTTGTGTAAATTGTCATTTCGTATGTACCAGGGGGCACCAACGATGCCACGTAGTACTTTATTTTGAAATCTCTGTATGATGTTTTTGTTGCTCTGGCAGGTACAGCCCCATAGCTGTATATCATAAGTCCATACTGGTTTGAGGACTTGTTTGTAGAGCAATATTTTATTGTGTATTGACAACACTGAATGTTGATTCATTAGCCAGTACATCTTCCTATACTTTATATTTAGCTCTACTTGTTAATTTTTGACATGTTGTTTCCACCAGAGCTTAGCATCTAGTGTCATGCCCAGATATTTGGCTGTATTCCCATGAGAAATAACTTGTTGACCTATGAATACAGGACTGTGTTCATCCTTCTTGTTGGTGAAATCTACATGCCTAGATTTATTTTCATTAAGTTTTATTCACCATTTCTTGGTCCAGTGATGTATCTCGGTAGTAGCAATTTGTAGTTTTTTTGTTGATTCCACGCAGTTGCCCACAACTGCCAGGATTACAGTATCATCTGCGAATGTAGCAACAGTACTATCTCTAAATGTGGGTATATCACTAGTGTACAATAGATACAGTACCGGTCTCAATACATGTCAATATATGAAAAAAAAATAATGCTCCAAACGTTGGACAACAAATGTAATGGAATAAATGTAATCTAAATGATCTCAAATGAAAATACACATATGAAGAAAGAAGATCTCAAACATTGGTGCCAAAATATAATGGAATGCCTATCCACAATTGAAATAGCTCCAATCACTGGGAAAGCCAAATGTAATAGAACGTATTTATCATCCAATTTAAATAATATAAACATAGCACATCATATATATAAAGAAAGACCTTAACAATATAAATGAATCTAATTGTTGAAAAAACCAAATATAATAGATTGTATAATTTAAATGAAGAAAGATAAAATTATCCCAATTATATTTAAATAAATTGTTTATATGCCCTTCCAACTAGCTATACATGAAATAAGTCCAAAATCATACAGAGCAATAATAAGACCTATCATTATAATTTATTCTTAGGGTTAATATGACTAACTAACAAAATATATATTAGAAACAAAGGAAATTTTATCTAATCTAATATACACATCAAATAAGTAAACTTATGTATATCTAAACATAACAATGAACATTGACTTGTGTAAGTGACCTAAAAACTAAATATTAATTGAAATCCGAAATTATTCTCCATTAAGTTGTGAATTTAATAAACTTCATAATGACTCTGACACTAAAATGAAAAATAAGAAAAAATATTAATATTTTTCCAAATAAAATACGAAGGCATTACTTATAAAACAAATAGTACATCCTTTATTTCTATATTATGGTTTGATTTTTTTAAAGTAATATCAGTATTTTAAATAGTTTTTAAATACAAACCCAAATAAAAAAAATACATATATACTTGCAATAAGTATATATATATATATATTAAATAGATAAAGACATATTTGTGCTCAACAACTATGCATTAATATCAACACAAATCCATATTTATATTTTCCAAATATTCAAAATTTAAGAAAATAAATAAATAAATAAATAAAAGTATATTATATATAGCAAATATATCAATTGTTGTTTAGGTCTGCATAAGAGCCATCATAAGAAGTAAAAAAATGAAAATAGATAAATAAATAAGTAAGTAATTGATTGGTAAAATATTGTAAATTAATAAAATAGATAATATATAATAAATATGCTCTCAAAGCTAGGTTAATCGATTAAGTATCATTACATCAAAAGAAATCATCAAAATTTACTCCACTACATTATAAAAGGTTTATACATTATATCCACTTTTGGACTATACGTATTTCTACAAGCATTGAATTTTTTTTATTTATTTATTTATAACGAGGCTCACTCAGGCCTATAAATATAACATATCTTTGACTATCTATTTATTTAGTGCTAACTTATAACTTAATATGAATATAAAACTTATTTCACCTCATTTTGTTATTTGTTATCTTATATATGTACACACACAAAAAAATATATAAATATAATGACGATTTCTAATTGATAGGTAACCTTCAATAAATCAAACCGATCCCCAAGAACACATCCAATTATCTAATAAATAAATAAATAATAAAAAAAAACTTAAGTTATATAAATAATAAAATTTTTTATAATAAAATTTGTGAATATAAATTTCACTTATTAAAATATATATATAATAACCCATATGCAACCCAAACTTATAGCTTTACTTACAAATTTCTAATACTTAAGTGTTAATTTTGACATTTGTAAAACGTTTGTTTTTTTTTTTTTTATAAAAAAAAAACCAAGACTCTTAAATCGAATAGAATTATGCTTATAAAAATGTTTTATTTTTCTAATAAAAAAAAAAAGAATATTGATCTCAAAAATATATATATCATTTACATTAATAAAGTTATTTACTACCTTTCAAGTTCAACTTGTTCCGTTGTTTTATTCCTTTATATTTCTTGAATATTAGAATGCATTCTAACTAAGGTTAAATTTTGAAGAAAATATCACATTAGAGAAAATGATTGGTTTCCAAACGCATATATATATATAAATTCCATTTTTCTAAAGATTTCTCTCCTTGAAAAAAAAAATAATTGACATGTTGAATCCAATAGATTAATTAATTTTAGTTGCTTCCAGGTTGTTACTGAATTTACCATTATAGATTTTTCCTTTTTCTTTTTTAGATAGATAGCTATCTTACATTTTAACATGATGGAATTTATATGTTGAGCCATCGCTTAATTTCTTTTAATTGCTAGGATAAAGTCAAGAAGATCACAGCACTTGAACTGCAATATTATTATTATTCATGCTTCCATTATTAAGGTGTTTACATCCAATAGTTTATTCAATTATTTTCAAGAATGGCGATTCCAAAGAAACAAAGTACAACTAATTTTATCCTTCAGTTTTTTTAATAATCACCCTAATAATGGCTTCTTTTTCTGCTGTTGCTGTTGTTATCCACGCACCAGAAGATGCAGTTTTGAAAAACATTGTTACATATGTTTTCTTTTAAACAATTAACATTTAAAAAAATAAATAAAAATATCAATCATATAAAAAATATTAAATCGAAAATTTATTTGATAGCTTTAAAAATATATATATATACATAAATAATAACATTGCATTTTTTTAATAATCACTACAAATAAAATAATCTTTTTTATAATCAACAATTTATATGTCTTTGTTTATCTATGATAATTAAATATTGACAGCAATGTACCATCAACAAATAAATAAAATAATAAATCCAAACAACTATAACTAATAACCATAAACAATAATAACACTCCATATATAAACATCAAACCAAAGAGATTTTTTTTTTAAATAACAACAAATGATTTTTAAAAATAAAGGTAGATTTATCGATCTTTTACAATATATATATATATGTATATATATAATGGAAGATTGTGAAATATATCAAAAGCAATACTATTGTTATAGGTATGTGATTTAATAATGTGCTATTAGGGATTTTGTATATCTTATAGTTTTGGAAAAAAAACTGTTATATAGTTAATGTTTTCCTGAAGGTTTGTGATGATAGTGTTCTAGTTGTATTGTAATATTGGACTATTTCCATCATCTAATATGCATATTGAATGTCTTTAGAAAAAAAAATTTAAATATTCCAAATACATTCAACTGTTAGTAATAGCACATCAAACAGGTTAGTATATGCACAATGTTTCGAGAGATATTATTCTCCTTTCTTCAGGTGTTGCTAGTATGACCAGTGACAGTACTAGCATGGAATTGGAACTTCGGTCCTTAGATTCTTGATTATTGTATTTTTAAGGTAATGCTCTAACCAACTGAGCCATCCTGCCAAGGGCAACAGTACAAGTAAGTAGTTTATGATTTGTATATATTGCTCTATATGGTTGGATGCACTGACATGTGTAAGATTGTTTATGAACTACTCAAATGACTCATGGTGATTATTTTTTTATATTTGCACATTATGTTAAAACAATAGCAAAACTTTTTCATGCAATACTGCCACCTAATGCAATCTCTAGTAATAGGTGGCACTACTGCATGGGAAAAACATTGCTACTATTTTATGATAGAAAACAGTGTATAATTAAATTACTACAAAATTGTGTTCATACTTTAATACTATCAAACTGAATGTTGTAATTAGTGTTTAAATAGAAATTACACTGTTATGTTTGAGAGAATGTTAACTAGTTTTCAGACTTCTGTAACATCAGTAATGGCAGAACTATGATAGGTTGAGTTTTTTTTGTCAAACACTACCATTTAAAGTATTTCTGTAGTAGTTGGAAATTAATTAATGATAAATTTTGACTGAATGCACTCTGGCATACAAAAATAAATATTTATATAATGATTAATTTATATTGGAATAAAGATGATATATACAATAATTGAAACTAAAGATCTGTGATGATGATGACTTATAACTTAGCACTAAATGGTTAAACTAATTACAGTTATTCCAAAAGTAGTCTTAATTTGTTTTTTAGTTTCAATAAATGAAAAAAAAAAAAGAAAAACTTTAAGGCACTAAACCTTCTAAATCAAACTGTCTATTTTTGGAAAACTTATTAATATCCACATCATTATCATTTATAAATTATTACCATTATCCTTGTATATACTACAGTAATTTGCATGATTTCTCAGGATTATGGATATTAGTAGTATAATAATATTAATATCTTAATGTTTGGGTTGAGTTTGATAAGCAAACACAAAGTAAATTGATTAGCAATAAATATTAAATTAACATTTTATTAACAATAGATATAACATTAGTGCTCATATAATTGCAACTATTACTAAGTATAATAAATATTATACAAAATAGAAGAAATAATAATAATAATAATAATAATAATAATAATAATAATAATAATAATAATAATAATAATAATAATAATAATAATAATAATAATAATAATAATAATAATAATAATAATAATAATAATAATAATAATAATAATAATAATAATAATAATAATAATAATAATAATAATAATAATAATAATAATAATAATAATAATAATAATAATAATAATAATAGTAATAATAATAATAATTTTTAAAATAAAATAACTGATAAAATCTTACCAAGTGAAATATTCTAAATCATGTTTTTCTGCAGATATTGTTCATTTATTACATTTATGAATAAGTTCTAATTAGTTCTCCCAATGATGGTAGTTATTTTCCTTGGGAACTGGTGATGTTATACTGTAAATCTGGAGCAGGTATTATGGCAGAGTCCATCTCTTTTCTCATAGGATGATCATAGCAAGCAATGACTGGTTTTAACAAACATTAGTATTAGTCTCTGGATCAGATTGCAGTAGATCTCTTCTTTTTTAGGTGAGGTGCACTTAGATAAATACATAAGATAGAGTCAAGATAGACCAACCATGCTTTCTTCTTTATAGGGCATTTTTCACTTAAAGATTGAGTAACATTACATTTTCCTCCATGGAGCAGCTATGACAGAAAAGAGATGGACCACAGATGCATTTGATACAATTTAAATCATGGATTTTTTATGGTTGGTGTCATTTGACATAGCTGAGACTTAATTATTACCATTTTCTGGTTGAGAATCTTGTCTAACTTGTCAATCCAGTCCCATGATTTTGTTGCATTATTCAATAGTTTCTCAGGAGTCATCTTATCTAGGATGGTTTCAGTCACTGTTGAGGCTGTTTTATCTTCAAGTCACTTAAGGTGATAGTCAAGGTTTCCTAGTGTCCTATCTCATGACTGACTCAAGGCTTTGTCTTGTGAAGAGTGATCCATCCTTGAGTGCATATCTTGGAACTCTTTTTGGACCTTATCTTATAGCTTTTCCAGTTCTGTACACATATTGTCTTTGGGACCTCTTGACTCTTATGATTTCATCACATTTGACATTTAATTGCCCAATGATGCTCTACTTGAGCTCTTAGAACTGTTGCTGGTATCTTAAATCCTTTTCATCAATTTCATTCTTCAGGTTGCCAAGCATACTTCAGTTTTGTCTCTCTGAACACCATCCAAGATTATAGACAATTGCTCTATATCTGTGGGCAGCCTAGTCTCTATGTCCTTCACTTCTGTTTATATATCTGCCCTAACACTATCCTTACTTTCTCTTAAGCTTTCTTCGAATTTATGATCTTATTATTTATTTCATCTTTGATATCTTTCTTAATACTGATCATGTCTCTGTTCAATCTTGTCCCCATACAACTCATGTTATTACTCAATTCTTCCTTCATACTTTTCATATCTACTTTCACACTGTTCATATCTTCCTTCATGCTACCAATATTACTGTTCACATCACTCAACATTCTTCCAGATTACTGTTCACCTTGTTCATTTCTTCTTTCATGCTACTTATGATCATTTGGTACAACCATGCCATGATTATTTCACCTTCCACAACCCATACGATTACAGCTTCAGGAATTTGAGTCATGTCTTCACCAAGGGTACCTTGTACTTGAGGCAACACCTGACCTGCAATCTGTGTCTTTAGAGAGTGGTCAACTTTGGTCATAGACTTCCCAGGGATTTGGATCAGCAAAGACCTTTCCCCAATAATACAAGAATCACCTTCCATTTCACTATCACTAATATCTTGTAATTTCTCACTACATTCCATATTTTTGCTTATTAACAGTTTACCACTCTGTAGTATCATTAAAAACTTTCTCAATAGTTAAGTATAACTTTATTCACTTTTTAATAAATATGAATGTAGATAGTTCATAGGACCTCATGCTATGACTTTACCATTTAGCACATATGTTTAACTTCTCACTGCATTTTTATGTTGGTGTATGTATTATTTTTAAAGTCTAGCCTTTAGCCTGTCTGTTTGCATGCCTAACTCATCTATTTTAATTTATTTTTATTAATCAATTATTTATTCCTGGCCCAGTTATCATCCTATTACCATTAATCAATTCATATGTCTAGGAAAATACATAAAGGTTAATATGTTCCAAAAAAATATTTTTTGTAATACACCAGTCCAATGGCTGGACCATCTTGGAAACTTATATTTTATGCCACTAAAATATGGGCACAAAAATGTGATGGAATCAATGATTGATCACCAGAGTTGGCTGCATCAAAAATGTGACAGTCCAGGTTTTCCATCAGAAGAGTGGAGCACATCTAACTATGGTCAGACTAGGGTCTTCAGGTAGAATGCCATAAATGACACAATAAAGTATTTAACCAATGATCATGTTTGCCTCCAATGGGTTAGCTCTAGGTTTATGCATTATATTCAGATACAATTTAGGCTAGTTCATCCACTTCTCACTACTCTTTCGGATTCCACATATCCCTCAGAATTTAAACCCAGGCAGAATGTTGCACTTGATTTTCTTCAGGGGTGAATTTACCTTAGATAGCAATTATAATATCTTTATATGGGTTCCAATCAAGTATAGGACTCATCTAACTATATTACTATATTATAATGTAAAAAAAGATGTGTGTGTACGCACAAATGTATGGTTATGAATTAATGAATGAATGAATGAATAACTTTGATAAACTAGAGACCACATAATGAAAATCAAATTAACAATATTTATTTACAAGCAAAACAAAAATTGGAAAATCTCTTTTAACAAAAAAAAATAATTATATACATGTGTGTGTCAAGTATGTATTCCTACTATATTAATGATTAAATATGTTTGTTACTCCAATGATAAAGAGAAAAAATTGTTAATTCATTGTTACAATGGTCGTGAAGCTAACTGACTATTTAACAAGAATATATGTGAAAGTGTGTGCAATAGTTTTGTAGTCTAATTCCAACTGTGAAGGTTCCATGTTCTTTGAGGACCCCCCTCAACTATGTACAAGTTTGATAGAAAAAAACATTCATGCAGGAATATTTAGTCATTCATACTGAATAAACAAATCTAAACAATCATTAGTTAAAAAAAAACAAATAACAAATAAACAACACAAACTCTGTCCTGTTGCAAGTGCATGTTTTTAATATAGAATAAATGAAATAAAATGTTAACACTTATTCCACATTGTAGTAAGGATGATAAAACTATCTAATGTCATGTCATTATGGAAGGAGAGTTAACCTAAATAATATTCAATAGAGAGAAAAAAAGAATTGTCTAACTTAACAACCTTCCTCCCAGCACTTTTTTGACTTCAAGTACAATGAACTCCAATGAACTCTTCCAATCAAGTTATCTTGCATAATGTTCATGAATTAGGTAACTAATGTCTCTGATGCAGTTCATTGCTGTTCTAGCATACTTCTATGGCAAGTCATTTATTACTCACAGAAATTCTTCATTGGCATATTTGGAATGATGCTATTTCCATTTTCTGTTGTTTTCATTCTGTATACATCGGAATTTTTAAAATAGGGCATTTGACCCAGCAGGCATTACACATTGAATATTAAACCTTCACACTTCCTATAGTCAGGGCTGATATCACTTTAGCCCTACAACCCTACTGAATTGGCAAGAGTACATTATTTTGCAGTTCATAACAATTAAAATTTTCTTAATTCAGCATTTGATATTTAATATTATTTTTATAAGAACAAAATTATTCCATCATTAATATACATAACTATGTTGATTGTTTTATTTTGTTATTTTATTCATATTTGAAGAATAGCGTGGTCCTTTTCATTTTAAATGTCTATTCAAAACAGTTCAATTATTTTATCCAACTGCGCGAATCTATTAGAATTCTTTTTGCTTAAATATCAGCAGCAGTTTTTTGCAATTTTCTTTACAATGTTGATCAACAAAAAAATTGGAGTGTTCGAATAAGCCATCGAATAAGCCATCCATGTTCTCTTAGATTCAAACATTCGATTTTTACATGTTGTTCTACAGCTTTTGCATCTTTTAAAAATAGTAAAAGATAGTGGAAATGAACTGCGTTTGTTTTTATACTGGACTCACCTTCTGTTGTTTAGTATATTCACATTTTATTTTATTTTCCATGACTCTGTGAACCCTATTGTTGCATGTATATATTGATTGTAAGTAAAATAAAATTACATAGTAGAATTATGCTTTCATCTTCTGCATTTTGTTACCTAGTGACTGGTTTGACATTAGGTCATTATCATGTTTACTTAATCTAAGTCTTATATAATGATGCACAATACACTGACAGTGAATTCATTGTATATATATATATATATATTAGTACAATTTCATTTTGAATTAGGGTTTTCATCTTTCTAATAGATAAGTGAAACTAATCTATCATGATATTTCTTTAATATAGCAAAAAATAAACATTTGCTCCATCCATCTATCCAATCATTCACCCAACCAGCATCCGTCCATCCACCATCTGTCCATCCGTCCATCCATCCATATATCCATCTATCTATCTATCTATCTATCTATCTATCTATCTATCTATCTATCTATCTATCTATCTATCTATCTATCTATCTATCTATCCATCCACCTATCTATCCATCTATCTATCTATCTATCTATCTATCTAT
>JAQFVV010006474.1:452500-635000 GCA_028023455.1 Epiperipatus broadwayi | reverse complement strand
ATTCGCAGCAAGTTTTCCGATTTCAGCCATTCAATGAAGCTCGCCATTGTTCTCACAGAAGCGGGACTTAGAGCATGATTTCATCCGAATCGCGCTGGACCCTACACTTGCCAATTTTTTTTGAGTAGGAAATGGGGGCTAGGGAAACATGAGACTGGGGGCTAGGGAAACATGAGACTCTGCTGATAATTGTTAGTAGACATTCCTAAAAGATGGCAGTTAGAGGGGGAGGTGGTCTTAATGAATATTAAAATAGTTTTGACAAATGAAATTCCAGACACCCTTACCCGATACTGTAGCCAAAAGTGAAATGTGATTGCACATTGAAAATGCTTAGAAAAAAACCGAGCTGTAAGCTGACATGATAGCTTCTGTGGCAGATTCAATGTCATGTTTCTGTGCATTAGCATAGAAATAGACACAAGCAGCCACCCCGTACCGAATGGACTATTTCTAGGCTTATGCATTAGAAATAGAACGCTCGCTAGCAGTGGTACGCCACCTAAATGGCATATTTCTGTGCATTATCACAGAAATAACGCCCTCCGGTGGTTTCACCATGCTATTGTAAAACAACCGTTAATGACATTGGAATTATTTAAGTGTTGACTGCTTTTAATGATTGCCTATAGTATATACGCATATTATAATTTATTTCTCTATATATGCATATTTGATGTTTTCATAGTTTTATGATGTAAATGTATATATTGTAATGGTATAGAGTCAAGGAATAAATGTGGGTAGATGAGAAATCATCATCCACAAATATCATATTAAAAAATAAAAAATATAAAAATGTGCATAAGAATCAACATGAACTAACCATATAGTAAGCAGTTGTACTAATCCTAAGTTATAAACTAATAAAATTACTTATTATCAATTTATTTTAATTTTAAACAACTACTGAAATTAATTAGATGTGATATGTTGGACTATTTCCTTCATCTTAGAGTGAATGTTGAATGTATAGAAACTTTTAAACTTTATTTAAACCTTTTCAAATACAACAGCTTGTTAGTAATAACAAACAAATAGACAATACAGGTTAGTAATTTCACAATGCTTCAAGTAGTATTAATCTCCACTGTTCTTCGGGTGTTGCTGGCCTATATGCACAGTGACAATATTCACTTAGAAATTGAACTCGCATCTTTAGATTTTTGAATAGTGAATTGAAGGCAAATGCTCTAATAAAGTTGGTTAGAGCATTTGCCTTAAATTCAATATTCAAGAATCTAAATGAGTTCAACTTTTAAGTGAATATTGACACTGTGCATATGGGCCAGCAACACCCGAAGAACAGTGGAGATTAATACTACTCAAAACATTGTGAAATTACTAAACTGTGTTGCCTATTTGTTTGTTATTACTAAGTATTTGGAAAAGTTTAAGTAAAGTTTTTTTATACATTCAACATTCACTCTAAGATGATGACAATAGTCCAACACATCACATCTAATAATATACCACCATCACAAGCCTTCAGACAAATACTGAAATTAATTGTTTTTTTTTTCTGTAAAATATTTTAGCTTTAATAGCCCTTTGCAATCTGTGATTTTTTTTTCTTCTCATGTGTCATAGCATCAGCCGGGAAGCGAGCCCGCTATCCCGGGACTACTGCTTGTAAAGCAGCTATTGATTTTTACATATAATTTTGAAGAAAAAGTAATAACTTTTATTTCTTCAACTTTTATATACATATTATTACTTAACTACAATGCAGAAAAATAAATAAAAGTACACGGACTTTAAATAATTTGTTTTCAATTTTAGAGTACTATTAATTTTTATTTTATACTATTTAAAAAATAATTTACATTTGTCAAACATAACAGGGATGAGACTGAAATAACTTAAACCATGTACATAATAGATAAAGTTTATTAATTTTTAATTTACATCTTATCTTCTAATGTAGAACAACATTTGGTAAAAACAATCAATTAATCTCTTTTAGGATACACGTTTCTGTCAATAAAGCAGTTATCATTAGCTGTTGAATGTATGAAGTAAGATTAGATCAAATATAGGAATTCAGTTTCCATTTAAAGAGACTCACACTACTCACACAAATGCTAAAGTTTGAATGTAAAATTGACATTAAATTATTACAAATGAGCCCTTAATTAAATTACCATTGAATTCACACTTAAACTTTAATATCAATTTTAGCATTGTCAGATGATTTAAATATAAACTGACTTGATACATTTGATGTAAATTTAATTAGTCTCATGGGAAGCTGCTAATGTCATCTTTAATTGATAGAAACATGTGTTCTTGCAATAGTTAAATGATTTTTCACCAAACATTGCTACATATAAGACCATATGTTTCTATAAATTTCTATTGAGGTAAAAATAAATTGATCAATTTTAGATGGGTGCCACTATTTACTGCCCAGGAAATCCATTCCTTTCACTTTCTCTACATTTTATTTTGTAACCCTACAAAACTAATTCCAGATTTACACAGGATGCTATAAATTTCTATACAGTAAATTCTACCCTTAACTTAGTTATTTAAGTTATATATTACATGACATATGGAGCACACATGAAAACTTAATGACATACACACATTTGATTATAGTATTATTTCAAGCCAATTAAATAGACACACTGCTAAGACAACGTATATTATTTAAAAGGGAATAAAACTAATAATCATCAATTATATTTCCCGACCACCATTTTGGCATCAATCCTTATAAGAATCAACAAAACTTGCTTCTAATAAAGCATTATTATAAAGCTCACAATCACATTGACTTTGCATGACACTTTCAGAAAAATAATACTATAGAATTCCTGTAGAATCACCCATCTAAATCTTCTATAGCATATCCAAGGTTCATGTTAGGAATATTTTGAGCCTCTCAAGGAAAGTGGCATACAGTAAAAAAAAAATGATAAAAACAAAATCAATTACATATATTTACTGTGTAGTGAAATGAGCAGATAAATTCAACAGTAAATGTTAACTCAACCTATTATTTAATTTATTATTAAATAAAATAAAACCTATAACACAATTTATCACAAATATTAACAAATACAATTTCTAGATATAATGTAAGTGAAAATGTCCTTCCTTTTTTTTTATTTCCATGCAGATAAATGTTTACATACACATATGCACACATATATAAAAAATAATAATTAATTAAATACCATTAAAGTTAAAAAGGTAAATGTTTTAATACAATATAAAATACTACTTCATATACGCACATAGATATTTGTAAGTAAAGTTTAACCTATCAACTGTATTTACATTTAAAAAATCAATATCATATATTAAATAAGTTCAAAATATATTAAAATTAAATAAATAATTAACTTTATTTCCCAGGATGTATGTTTTTTTTTTCATTTTAAATATTTAGTTTATAAATGCAAAGAAATAGTTCTCTTCTCTTTTTGCTTTTTCTTAAAAAAACAACAACAACACACACACACACACAATTCCAAATTTCCAGCATATTCTCCATGTGCAAAAATATAAAATAGGAGACATAAGGATTGAGATTTAGTCATTGTATTCACAGTATCATTTTTTTTGCTATTAAGTAAGTATTGGCATTGTACAATTATACATAAGCTCATGTGATGATGAAGAAATATCTTCTCTATTTTATTTTCTTTGATAAAATTAATAAACAGCATTCTGACAAAGTAAGAATTGACAATCCTCACAATAACAATGATTATTTTCAGGAACCTGAATGATTGATTCAATAATCAAATGTAGTTGTCTAGTTCTGACCAGGAAGCCAGAGACTTTCAGGATAGGGCATCAACAAACTTTTCTTCACATGTAGTTTCTTTTCAAAAATAAGCTTCTATTGTCACTAGTGAACAACAATCAAAGTTCATCAATGATAGTTTTCAAAACTGTTTACAGCACTACAAGATGACACGACACAGTATCAGGTTATCTTTTACATTTCCATATTTTTTCTAATTCAATCACCCAGACTCAGATCGTTTAAGCAACAGACACACACAAAATACATACTTTTTAAAACTTTCTAAGAGAAAAAACAAAACACTTAACTCTTTACAAATGACAAATCATATGAATGAAATTAAAAAAATCTTTCATAATTTTATCTTATTTTAATTAGTTCCACTTCTACTAGCATAATAAAAACTTATATTTTTCATCTTTTTAACATTTGAATAAATAAAACCTAATTAAAAGCCCAAAAAATTAGACATAATAAAAAACTAAAATATGATATATACATCTAAAAGGATTTGTGTTCCACTATTTATTTTATTAACTAGGAACTGAAACATACATGTAATCTTACGTATATAACTTCAAAAAGATACAGATATCAGATACAGAATTTCATCTGCTATATATAAGTATACAGCAATATGAACTCAGATTTTCAAGCACCCTTCAACTATCCACTCTTGAATCTCATACAACTGATACTCATGACCAAATCTCATGTAGAAAAGATTAGTAACACTTATATACATAGTTCATGCTAAATCAGTCGCATCAGTTGGTCCAGACTATCATCCTCACATGCAGATATATAATCAATGCTCAGTCTATCATTAAGATAGCAATCTTCCATACTTTAATGGACATGATTCAGGTCATACAACCTCGACTTTTCAGCCATCCAGTATCGTTGAAAATCTGATGATGACTCAAATCCCATGCTGATGCTAATATCATTGAGATGCCCATGTTGACCTGAAGTCACTCTGACCCCTCATGTATAGGACATATCCATTAAATACATATAAGAGGGATGGACAGGATACAAGCTTAATATGTAAATATTTGAAATCGGCCTCTTCACAAACCTGGGACTAATTGTAAGATAGAGGATTAAGATGGCAAAAGTTGAGGTTGCATGACTCATTAAAGTATGAAGTTGGTATCTTAATATAACTGAGCATGATTAATATATGTGTGAGAGATCATACTATCTGGACCAACTGATTTCTTTAAAGAAACATTACTGTAATTATTAACATTTTTGCTATTGGTGGGATTTTAATGTTTTATTCAAACCAGTGGATTGTAGGTCGCCTCTACAATCCGATCTTTCTACCTTTTATAACTCTGTGGATGGCTTTGTGACGAGTCAAAGCGTCAAGTATATATGATATTAAATAGTTTTTATACACGGATGAACCCATATATATATATATATATATATATATATATATATATATATTAACCTTTTCCCTGTTCTAACTGGTCAACAATGAATCATACCATACAGTTTAGCGACTAAATTCTCCTATGCAACCTATCATACTCTCATTATCAAGAATATAAGCATAAAAAAACAAAATGTAAAACTAATGAAATGATTCCTGTATTGAATAAAACTAGCATGAAACTGTAGATCTGAAGAAGATCACAAGGTGATTAATAAAGATAATAACTTCTGGTCAAACCAGCCTTAAAATCCACACAAACAAAATGTGATAAGTTAAAACTGATGTTCAGCAAACTAATGAATAACTAATAATTATATCTCTGGAATGATTATGAAATTAAACTTATAAATGAAATGATAAGTAAATTATGATGTAGATGACTAAATGAATGATGGAAAGAAGTAATAATTAAATGGTGGAATGAAATGAGTCTAAGAATGAAAAGAAAAGAGCGAAGATGTATGAGAATAATGAATGATTAAGATGATGATAGAATAAGAGTTAATGAATGGTTATGATGATAAAAGAATAAAAGTTAATGTATGATTAATCAATCAATTATGATAAGGAATTAATGTCAAATGAGAATGAATAACTAAAAGAATGATCAAGATGAAATTGAAGAACAATGTTAATGATGGAGACTGAAATATTAAACTATAAACTAATATGAGATTAAATGGTAAAAAAAAAAAAAGCTAAACAAAAATAGGGATTCCAAGCTTGACACCACCAGAATATTATCATGAAGTTAAAACAAACTATCCATTTTATGCCAAAAGAAGTAGTTTACATCTTAAAGTTTAGTTGACTTTCCTAAAACAGTGAAAGTAATTTATTTCAAGTCCAACTATAATAATTAACTATCTATAAAATTTATTACAAATTCAAATTCTAATTTTAAAACTTAACAATTAATTCTTCTCAGGGTTCTAGCACTCAAAATCATTATACAAAATATATTTGGGTCAGTAAGAGGGATTTTACCAGTACCCAAACATAATGCACATAACAGCTCTCAATATAAACTCAAATTAAGAACTATATTTAGCAAATACTCTCACTAACTCTTATAAGTTTAATATTTAAGAAATAGGAATAACTTTTAATAAATAAACACAATAACTTACCAAATTCCTTTTCTCAAATAATTATAAATCATGTGATCAAGATCAGTGAATGATAGCTCTGCGGATTTAACTAAACCAATTAAATCAATATTATTTTATCTTTTAATCTATTACTTAAAATAATCTGTACTCTAAGTTATTAACATTTTGATTATTGTGTGATTATGCATTAGATGTACTAATAAATTATAAGGCTTAACAAAATTATTATAATATAGTATAATATAGTATTTAAATATTATATATGTATAATCTCATAAATGCACAAACGTAAACTAAAACTAATATACACAATTAAACCAAATAACATTGAAGTTGCTAATCAATTCACCCATCAGTCAAATCATTCCTTTGATTATTATACAACAGAACAAAATCAAACAATCTCACTGATGGACATCATGCATGTCAATGCCAACATTCTTTTTCAGCTATCATGAAGAATAGCTAATTCCCTTCAATCAATATAGGAACAACATTTTTTAAAATAAATATTCAAACAAAGATTAATAAATTGTTAAAGCATGAATAACTCATGAAATAAAAATTTTATATATTAAAACATTCTTCATTATGATAAAGTTTGAATAAAATTAAATTTTATTGATTTATTTAAAATGTTAATATAATTTGAGTTTATTCAATTTTTCCTTGAGGGTTATTTGTTATAATGCAGAATACTTTGATATATAAGATTGCTTCATAGTTCATTCATGCATTAACAATTTGTTGCATTTAATTTCAATACTATATATAAATATGGTTATGAGGAAGTAGCTACATTCAATGATATATGGATTTTTTTTTAATTCCAGTGTTTTGTTTTACCATCATCATTTTCAACAATTATCACTTTACTGTAGAATAAAGGTCTCTACAAGTTTAAGCCAGTTTCTCCAACCTCTAGCATCAATTCTGCAAATAACCTTACCACACTTGCTTATTTCATCCATCCATCTCACACATAATCTCTTTTCGGGTCTTTTGCAATATATTAAAATTCAGTTTAAGTTTTCAACTGTCCATCTTTTATCAACTCTTTTAAAAACACATCCAGCCCATTTTCACTTGTTGTTTTTGATTTTTTTCAATGATGTCAGTAACATGTTTGTTCTCTTACCCATATATTTCATTTTTCAATTTCCTCTTGTTACTCCCAACATGCATCTCTCCATATTTTGTTGAATAGTCTTCTGTTAAGTATTCAAGTCTTTGACCCAAAATCAAGAACTGGCAAAATGCATTTATTAAAAAGTCATTTTACACACACTTTGTTTAGTCTTAAAATTTTTTTTACCAATAGTACTCCATCAAAATTAATTCTATGATTAATTTCAACTATTATCTTTCTATCTGTATTATGCTAACTTATTCTAATTCATCATTATCAATCTTTATTTTTGTTTTTGAAAGAATTTATGGTGCATGACTATAGTCTTTTATAACATTTACCTTTACTACTATACAGTATTTATAAGCCTATCTGATAACTCTTGCAACATTTTCCAAAATTCTGAGGTAATATTTGGGAAAACAATTACATCTTTTGCAAGATATAGATAACTTAAATACTTTTATTCTCTTAGCTTCCCATTTTATTTCAAAAAATACTGCTGGTAAAACTACTGTAAAATAGTTGGGTGATATGGAGTCAAATTGAGCCAATCCTTCTCAATGTAATTCTTCCTAATGCCACTTTTGTAATCTAACCATTGCTGTTGCAATTTGTTCAGAATATGACATATCCTGAGTCTATATTTTGAAGTTCCAATACTTTAATCACTGAAGAAATGCATCATCATCATCATCATTGACCATTACCAATCCACTGTAGGATAAAGGTCTCTTCAAGTTTAATCCATCTTCTCTGATCTTTAGCTTCTCTTATTCACATCACTCCTGCACACTTTCTCATTTCATCCATCGATCTCAAATGTGGTCTCTTTCTGGATCTTTTATAATCTCTTGGAATCCAGTTTAAAATTTTAATTGTCAATCTATTATCATCTCTTCTAGCAATATGTCCAGTCCAACTCTACTTCAATCTTAATTTTTTCAATAAAGAAATGCATATAGAATCAAATACCCATTCATAATCAACAAATCACAATTGCAACTCATATACATTAGTCCTTTCTATAACATCTATCAAAAACTCAGAGGTTCCATTGTGCTGAAATCCCTTTGAATCTAGTTGGTTTTTTGTAAAGTTAAAATCCAGAGTTCGCTGGGGATGAGTTATAATTATCTTAGTAATTTTTTTTTATAGAATTGATAGATCTGTAATTTCTAATATCTTTCTTGTCAACTTTTTAAAATATTAATATTAGCATTGCACTCTTCCAATCATCTGGTACTTCTTTATCATTTAGACATTTGCTATATAACTTTCCTATTTCTTTAACTGCTTCTTTTAAGATGTTGATTATAATTCCATTTTCACTTCTTCAAAGATTTAACTGCAGATCTCATTTCTTCATTTAAAATCGTAGTCAATTTAGAAGATGTAGTAATTGTAGGAGTTAGTTTTTTGTTTTTTATTACTATATAATTCTTTATAGAACTCTTTAACACATTTCATGATGTCATCTCTTTTTAGTAGTAGTTACAACTTTTTTTCTTATTGCAGAAATGTTTCTTGCTGATACCAAGATTTTGTTTTACATTTTTGATACTTTTATTCTCTTCTATAGTTTTTTTTGCTAATTCACAATTATATTTTCTTAAATCATTAGATACTCTTTTTCACTCCATTTTACAAAATTCAAGATATTCAATCTTCCTTAATGCATAATTTTTATATAGTTTTTAGTAGAAATTTTACTGGTCAATTGCAGCTCTTTGGTACCATCTACATTTCTCGTAGTTCTTAATAGGGTATCAGTTATTTTCTTATTGATTTTGACCAAATCTGAACCATATTCAAAATCTGTTAATAAGTTCAAATTTAAATTTGTTGCTTAGAAATATCCACTGTAAATAATGCTTTTCACAATAATTTTTGTTCCTCTAGTTTTGCATTAACATGTATCTTAACATCTCACTAATCAATGATGATGACTTCCTGTTCTGAATTTATTAAGAACATTACAATCTTGAAATACATATTTTCTGTTAGCCAAAATAGAATTAAATTCGGATATACCTTCATTTGAATGCTTCTATCTTCATTTCTGTTTAGCATTTGTCTCAAAGAATAAAATCATAATATAAATGTTTTACTTTCTCTTCAAAATTGACAAGTCTATGTCCTCTCTCATTTCAATCACCATAACCATATTTACCCACAACACATTAATCTTTCAATTGTTTATCAATTCTAGCATTAAAATCTTCCATGATAACTTTAAACCTATTCTTTGGTCTGATCAAAATCCTTTTGCATATCCTTATAAAAATTATCTACTTCTTCATCACAATGAGAACTTGTTGAAGTCTAAACTTGAATTATCTGCATTTGGTATCTTTCATTAAATTGAATAACTAATCTTGCCATTTTGTCTGATACTCCATCAATCACCACAATGTTGTTTGTTCGCCTTTTATTTATAAAGAGTTTTACCCCAGTGGTGCTTCCAATGTTTGTGACTTTATAATACAGTACACGTCCACTTTTTTAATCAAATGTATCTTCACCTTTTATTACAAAGTCCAATAATATTCCAATTAATATAAGACAGTTTTTTCAATTCTTGCAATCGTCCTTCATTTGAAAGTGATCTGCAGTTGTCCATACTTAAATAAATATTTATCATCAAATGGCAGCCAATGACCACCATCATGGAATTCTTAATACCCTCCATTTTCAGCCATCAACTGCTGTCTTGGCATTGACTTTACAATCATTTGGCAATAAGGAACATAACTGAGTTTTATCTGTCATAATTGTAAATATCTATTTAAAAAAAAAAATGATTTAAAGGCATTTATTATGCTTAAAAAAACTCAAGTGGTATCAGAGAAAGAAGACTTTGTTGTTTGTTGATCTTAAATTCAGAGGTAAAAAGTCATCAAACTCACCACATTATTTTGTTGTTGAATAGACCATCCATGTTTATTTACTATATCAATAATCATGCAGCAATAACAGATGCACTGACAAGAATGTGTGGAATGGTCATGAGGAATTCGGCCTACTTGGTTTCTTTAAATCCTCAAAGACGAATCAAGGAGTCTCTTCATTAATAGCAAACTATTTGATATTATAATAATTTTAATAGATCTGCAAATAAACAACAGCTATTTTATGATATGCTGAGAATAAAATATTTTATGGCATCAGATTTAATTTCTTCATAAAACAATTGATATTATTTACATAGGAATAAAAGTTTAAGCTTAGCTAAAAAGATAATACACATTGAAAAAGGCACATGGATAAAGATTAATGGTGACATGTGATTATGTTTAACAAATCAGTCGTATTAATTCATTAACAGGTTTTAAAGTTTATACCTGGGCTGGTGGTGATAGTCTTTAATTTAATAAAGGATTAGTAAAAATGACTTGTGTTTATCCGGAATGACAATGGTATCAAAAATGTGAGTGCATAAAGTTTTATCCTTGCAGATCACATTGTATTAAATATATATAATAAAATGCCATCAGTTGTTAATATATAAACAACATTTGTGATTAAAACCAATAACACCATACAACAAATACTTAAAAAATTGACTTATGCTTGGTTAGAGAGTATTTTAAATATTTATTGTATAGTGTCATAGATTTTAATGTCAAATACTATATATTGTGTTAGTTAATATTAATATCATTTATGCTCTTTATTACTTTTACAATGCTTTTTACAACCACTATTGATGGTTTTGATTGTCCCAGCAATCTTATTCAGAACTATAACAAACACAATCCAAATACATGAATACAGATACACATGAACTTATCACTTTACACACTATATATATATATATATTCTATTTTATAATCATATATTTACACACTATATATATATATATATATTCTATTTTATAATCATTATTTATATACCCACATATATCTTTATATACTTCTCTATATAATTATTATCTTTTTATATATTATACATTTTAATCTTTTTATATTATATATTTATCAATCAATACTTCCTATAATCATATATATATAATATTACAAATCGATATCTATATTTCTTCAAAAAATTATATATATATAATTTTTATTTCATTTATTTTATTCTTATTAATTTTTTAATATTTAACTCCGACATTATATATTCATATTTTTATATTTTACATTATTATTACTCATTATATTAATATTCAATATGTATAATTTTCTGATAGGTTAAAGAAAATTATACATATTGAATGTTAATATAATGAATAATAATAATGTAAAATATAAAAATATGAATATATAATGTTAGAGTTAAATATTAAAAAAATTAATAATAATAAAATAAAAAATAAATGAAATAAAAATAAAATATACATATATGATTATAGAAAATACTGATTGATAAATATAGAATATAAAAAAGATTAAAATATATAATATATAAAAAGGTAATAATTATATATAGAGGTATTTAAAAATATATGTGGGTATATAAATAATGATTAGAAGATAGAATATATGTATATATATAAAATGTAAAATGATATGTTTATGTATATTTCTATTAATATATTTACATTGTGTTTGTTATAGTTCTAAAGAAGATTTTTGGGATTATCAAAACTATGAATAGTGGGTTATAAAAGCATTGTAAAAGTAATAAAAAAACGTAAATAATATTAATATTATATGAATTTGGTAATGCAATAAAAACATACGTATTGTGATAGTTTTGATATCTCTAAAATAATAATAATAATAATAAGCATAACTTCAAAATTTTTATTGGCTTACTACTATTACTAATACTACTATTGTTGTTGTTGTTGTTATTATTATTATTATTATTATTATTATTATTATTATTATTATTATTATTATTATTATTATTATTATTATTATTATTATTATTATCAAAGTAGTACTAATAATGTAGATCTAAACTACTTTATAAAGTAAATTTTAAAAATGTAAGATGTCTTTTTGTAAATTTTTTTATAGTGTTTGAAATTCTCGTAGCAATTTTAAAAATCATGGTTTTATATTTAATTATAAACAATATACTAACAAAATACATAATATTGTAAATATGGGATAAATTGGTTAAAATAAAAAAAAATAAAGCAATATTTTAATTAATACACACATAATAATAAAACTATTTATAATAATGATATAAAACTTTTAAAATAATATTTAAATGTGTATATGCATGTAAGAATGTTTATGTTCCTTTGATATATTTTAAAATTTAAGGAGTATTATTTTAAAATATTTAAATAAAGTTACTATTTCAATGAAATTTAGAGTGAGAACAATTATAAATGAGCAAAATAAAAATGATTTACTTTAATATTTGTAATATCAATATTTATTTTAACATTATAATGTGTACATTAATTTTTTATTAAATGATATAATATCGTATTTAAATACATTTTAAAATGTTATTTGTTATTTTAAAATGATTTCATTGTAATTGGTGCTATAATTTCTGCAAAAATTAAAAAAAAAACATCTGCAAGAATAGCATAGTTGCTTTCTAAGCAATTGGCCCAAGTTCGCTTCCTGATCAATGCATTTGACATATGAAAAAAAAAAAATACAATTTCTATGGCAACACTAAAAAGCTTTAATGCAAAATAGTAAAAAATGTGAGTAAAGATGATGATGAAATTGGTCACATAATTAAAACCTATAAATATGCAAACATGAGAGGAGTATCTCCCTTTCTTTGCTAGTTATCTGCTGGACAATTATATAAAATCAATATTTAAATTTATTCATATCGGCATTGTTAGTATGATAAGAAAATGTGGTAATTACAATTATTTGCCCCAACTAGGCAAATGCTTGCCCCAATTGTCCAAGTAATAAACAACCAAAAGATCTGGAAAATATTTATCATAGTAAAATACAGAAGAAAATGAAATTTAAAGATTTTATTGAAACTACTATGGAATGCTAATCCTTTGCTTATACTGCCGCTAATACTTCAAAAATCATCTGCTATTACAATTAAGACAAATATTTTTAAAATTTAGTCTATAAACATCTGCATATTGGATATTTAGTTTAAACAATTTTTAAAACTAATGGAGTTCCTTGTAGTAAATATTTTTTTTAAAAAAATGATGCAATTAATAAATGTCAAATCTCAGAAAATTCCAATTATTTATTCCACACTTATAGAAATGAAAAAAAAACAGCTTATAATTTACTTGCATGTTTAAAGTTTTCCACTTTAATGGATCGATTTAAAGACAAAATTTCATTATTATTTATTGTTCTACAAGGATTAATTCTTAATAATTTCTATATGATTAATAATTAAAATGCCTAAAGATTGTGATCATTTAAAAAAATATTTAAAAAGATTTTATGAAAAAAAATATAGGACCTTTTTAAAGATTTTAGGTGAACTGCAGATTATATATATATATATATATATATATATATATATATATCTATATATATATATATAGATTATATATATATATATATATTGTACCCTTTATAATGGGTAAAGACAGGTAGGGTTGGAAAAGTAGTTATATTTAAAAAGTAATTTAAATTTTAGGTTATTTTCTAGCATATAATTTTGTTGTTATAAGTAGTAGGAGTTCAAACTCTGTACATAGGAGCTTATAAATATATATTAGATAACTTGAATCATTTTGAGATGAACTAAATATAAAATAATACAATAAGTTATTTAAAAGATAATCTTAATTTTTATTAATTATATTTAAACGATACTATAATGATAAAATAGCTTAATTATTGCAATAAATATTTTATATTATAGATTTAAAGTAATTATTTCATTTAAAACATTGTTTAAAAGATAAGTTAATTTAATATTAGTTTAAAATGTGCTGAAAGTATCACATGATTAACCTTTAACCGCTAATTATATTATTGGTTGTATGAGGTAAAAATCAAATCTTTTAATTGGCCAACTCACAAACTGAAGACAAAACCTATTGTTAAAACATATTCGCCTATAATATTAAATTCAACTCAGATACGTTTATAAAAAGTATATTACTAATTTTTCAGGTTATGAAGAGAACGAAAGTTCTTTCAAAAATAAATTGCTATTTATTTATTCTAAAATATTCAATTTCGGCAACATAAAAGCTATAATATAAACAAAAAGGTCGACTTTTACGTTATAGAAAAGTAAATATTTCTTTTAAATATTTCTTTAATATTTTTACTAAAATCTTCAATATTTTTCGAAAATAATTTTGTTTTTTTAGTTTTTTTTTAAAAAAACTAGTTTAATTTCTGAAATTATATTTTTTTAATACTTAAAATTGCATTTGAAATGAAAATCTCAGCGTTTTCTTTATTTTCTTTGATCAGGTGGTTTCTTTGTTCTTTCCAGCCAATCAGAATGTCTTTTTCGGCTGAGAGCTCACTAACAACCAATTACAAACGATGTTCTTTCTTTGTTTAGGTTTAAATGCATTTTTTTTATTTTTTACTTGTAAAATAAATCGGAAGAGGGCACCATCTTACAGAACTTTTAAAAACCTATTCAAAACCTATCAAACAAATTTTTTAGCATAAGAACTGGCAGAGTTAGAGTGACGTCAGATGTCGACGAGGAGCTTCATAAGAGATGGTTGAAGAATTAAAGGTGGTTGTATGAATATGTGTGCTTTAAGAAAGTTAGGGGAAGAAAACCTTAATTTTAGATTGTAAGCAAAAGTTTGAGACATAATAATTTTATTTAAATGTAATATTTCATTTTAAGTCAATTTCAGATTATTTAAATATTAAAAAATTATTTTAATAATTTCTAGATAAAAATATTTAATATTTAAGGTATTAAATAATTTGATAATATTTAATATTGATGATTCATAGTTTTAAAACTTAATTTTAAAAATGATATTGATGTAATTATGTAAATTAACAGATTTGTAAAAGCAGTATTGACCAATGGAATCATTGGATTAAGATGAGTATAAAAAGAGAGGTTGAAGTCAGTCTTGATTCAGTGATTTGTATGATTTTTAGTAATACAGTGATTTACAGATTCAGATTAAGACAGATTTAGTTTGAAATTTATAACTATATATTTTTTTTATATTGTGACGATAATAATTTTTTTAAAATTATTACTTTATTTAAAAGTATTTTTGAAAAATATAATTGGAATAATTATTTAAATAATGATTCACTAAATATCAAATTTCCCTCTCAGCTGAGCTCTGATATCCCTTTTTAAAGTTTGAAATTATAACAGTTAATATATGCTTTGAATGATATAGCTGTCATTTTACGTGGAAAAAAAAATATCTGGTGAAAAAATACATGTTTAAAAGGATAAAAATCGTAAATCTTTTAAAGAAAGAAGTATTTATTCTAATTTATAAACTTCATGTCTGCTTATAAACATTTTAAATAAATAACATTATATTATATAATGTTTGTATTAATGCTTTTGACTAATGGAAAATGCAAACATTACTTATATCATATTTATTGCAATATTTCTGCTATACACAACAGCCAAATCATATGTAAGAAAATCTTTCATATAAAATGGATTTTTAATTATTATTCCATGAAAATATTAAATGTCTGGATAAAATTTTCAGAAAAAACTGAAATAAACATTTTATCTTACAGAATGGTTAATATTTTCCATGGGTTTAATTTTACTGTATTTTATTATTATTATTATTTGTATATTTCTTCAAATGGTGCTAAGACAAGATATGATTTGTGCATAAAGCTGTTCAACCATAACTAGGCAATGGTACAAGATTCCTGGAAAGCATTCAAATTACAAGCAGGAAAAGATAAAAAAATCTTTTTGTAATTTTAAAACTTTATCATTTTTTTTTATTCTAAGTATAACGTTAATGTTTTGAATATTATCCCTTTTTTATTTTAAAACTAACCTTTTGTTATTATAGTTTAAATTTAATTTTAAAATAGATTAACTTTATTATTATGTTAAATTAAACAAAGGATATTCAGAAAGTTATATTTTGAACAAGATAAATTACAATCATAATTGTTTTTTTTGAATGTATGGTATAAGAAGTGGATCCCCATGAATAATCTTAATATGGGTTGAGATCATTGATAATTTCTTTTTATTATTTAGATTACATTTTGCTTAATAATTTTGTCATTTTTTAAAAAAAGATATATCCTAATTAGTATGTCAAATTAGTATTTTATATTGCTTGAATTTAATATTAAACAGTGGAATGAAACATTGATAGAAATTATCATTGTGTATTTTTTTAAAAAAAAATTGTTAAATGCAGGTGAAAGTTTTTGAAAATGCTCAAGGATATTTAAAATATTTATTTAATGTGAATATTTGAATATGTGTAAATTAGATAACATCTTTAATTTATTAATGTTTTATCTTTGTGAATGTTATCTGTTGAAATAGAGAATAAGACATAATACTGATCTCTAAATTATATAATAAATAAATGTATAGTACTGATGTACATTTATCAAGGTCATTTGCGCATGAAAACTTTTGAAAAACATCTTGAAATGAATTTATATTTTTGTTGTTTCGCTAATATTGTGTTTTAAAATTATTTTAGAATGCAGTTGGTACATTTTATAATGTTAAATGAGTTATTCAATGTGGAAGATAAAGGATGGTGGTTGGGAGAGTAATATTCATATGAAATCCTAGGTTTTAGGGATATGTTGAATGTGAATTATATTTTCATACTTTAAAGTTATTAAAATATACAGATAACATAGGGATGTATGTCTTTTTTCATGAACAGTTGCATTTTCTTATCATCAATAAGTGCTATAATAGATCCATGACTTGAATCTTAGGTGCCCAATGAATATGGACCTATTATTATGATTTAAACTGTATCCATGATGATATTATCTTACTCATCTGAGTCATTCTTGTTACTATTCCATATCCTATAATTTAATCACTATCTATCACCACTGAAATTATCATAGAGGATAGTTTTATAAGCTGGTAAAGTAATGACTAAACTGTTTGAAGTTGATAATTTGTGAGAGGGCAAGTTGAAATATATAGAAATTTCTTTTGCAAATTATGTTGAGATGTTTGATGATTATCATAGTCTAAAACATAAGAGAGGAATAATTGATAGTCATACAAATATTAGAGATCATTCAGCTTAAATAGATGCATATTTAAATTGAAATGAGAATAGTAAAAATGATTTTAGTTGATATGATGAATGTAAAAGTATAAAATAAAGGAAATGCAAAGATCAAGCAATATAATTTATTGATAGTTCTTTAAATTTTATTATAAATAATTTAAACTCATTTAAGTTACAGAAAATTTATAAAATTATCCATTAAGTATTTTGCATAAATAGTAATTTTTATAAAGAGAGATATTCATATTTTTTTATTTAAAATTTTATGATATTCAAATATCAGGATGATCCTCTGCTAAATGGCAAAGACAGTCTTTAATAATTTTTTTTTAATATTTTATTTGTTGGACTTTAAGAAGTGTATTATAAATTATAAACTTATATTGATTTTACTTTTGTAAATATTTTTTTATATTGTTATTATATTATAATCATATAATATTGTTTAATTTATAAATACATTTGCTGTTTTTTAAAACTTAAGTCTTAGACGAGTTGTGATTTATCTCCATGTTGCTATTTGATTTTTCATTCTACATGCATGAGCCACAGAACTTAATAATTTGAAATATTACTTATTTGGCACATGGTTCTTAAAGATAACTTAGATATTATTTCTATTATATTTGATGGAATAACAAAGTACATTATTATTATTATTATTATTATTATTATTATTATTATTATTATTATTATTATTATTATTATTATTATTATTATTATTATTATTATTATTATTATTATTATTATTATTATTATTATTATTATTATTATTATTATTATTATTATTATTATTATTATTATTATTATTATTATTATTATTATTATTATTATTATTATTATTATTATTATTATTATTATTATTATTATTATTATTATTATTATTATTATTATTATTATTATTATTATTATTATTATTATTATTATTGTAGAAGATATGATCATTGGTAATTATTTGTAAACTGACACAATAGCAATGAGAGATATACTTGATATTGCCACAATATTAAAATACATTATATTTTTAAGAATGCCACATTAAACAAAAAAAGTTTGTACAATGTTTACTTAAAATCTTATATATTATTTATGTGTTCTATTAAACTTTAATCATTAAATAGATTTAATGTTGAAAGTCATTAAATTATTTTATTAGTTTATTTTACTTATTTTGGAAGAGTAGTTAGATATTATGTAAAATCTCTCATCATATTTAAGTGCAGAGTGTTAATTAATTAATTTATCTTGATATTAGTTTGTTAGAAATGAACCTGAGATTATTATTATTATTATTTTTAGAGAATTGTAAATTTCTTACTGATAGACAATGAGTAAAATTATTAGTTAATATTTTATTAAATGAATATTAAATAATTTATTGTTATTTATGTAATGAAAATTTGTTTATAAACTTCTCATAAATTATATAATATCAATAATTATGCACTTATAACGCTCGTTAAAGAAGTTATATGTTATTAAATTTATTTAAAGCTTAGCGCTTTCAAAGCTCTATGGCTTCATAATCATAGCTGTGCAAAACAAAAATAAAACGGTTGATAGTGATGAGGGTGGTATTCAAATTTATGTTAATTAGATGTTTTGGTATATTATTTAAAATATTGTTTGACTTAGTTTGTCCATCTTTTTGAAATGGCAAAACAGGTGTCCTTTCTATTAATTGATTGGGTGTCATTATTTATAAAATATGCCTCCTTTATTTTGCACCTATGGTCGTTACTCTCTTTGCACACTATTCTGGGATTGGTGGGTTCAAATCTGTGTCCAGTAGCTTTTTCATGTTCCACAAATGCTGATGTAGACTCCTTGTTGTTATTTATGTAATAAATTTATAAATCATATTTTAAGATTATTAGATGTGTGTTTTAAAGACATGAAAGTATTACATGGTTAGGCGAATTTGGTGGGGTAATATTCTTATGCCATTGGGAATGTATTTTTAGGGATGTATCCTCAATGTTTAAGCCAGTGTATTTTATGGAATATCTCATGTTAAGAGTTTCATAATTATATTGGTTATTTTGATAGAACTATATTTTATTTATAATTTTGAGTTAGTTATAAATTGAATTTATTATTAAAATGAGTAGATTGATTATTATAGTTGGAACTCTAATTATTTATTGTAAATATAAGTTGTATTATATTTAATTTATTAAATTTCTTATATTTAATTATTGAAAAATATTGTTTATTTAGATATTGTATCTTTGTAATGTATCTTGAGCTAGTCAGAACAGTATTATTTTAATAGTCATTGTTTACGTAACCCAATTGCAGTTTAATATTGTTACATCCTAGTTAGCCAGATTTTTTGTTCAGGATTTCTTTTGATAAGGGTACAATACATATATATATATATATATATATGTGTGTGTGTGTTTGTTAAATAAAAGTTCTCACAATAAAAAATAGTGTAGAAAGAATTATAAAGGTAGCATAGTTTAAATAATATTATTTTAATAGTAATGATATAGTCTATGTGTATTTTATTTTTTTAAAAAGAAGTTATTAATTACTATTAATTATTATTATTCATAATTAAAATATAATAATTTATATTTTTTTTATATGTTTTATCGATTTCTAAGTGTCATTTTATTTTGTTATAATTAAGTGCTACAAGGTATAGAAAGAGAGCGTATACTTAATTATAGTTGCATGGTTCAAAAATATTTTATAAAAGTTACTATTATATTTTATAAAAATAGATAATTGAAAGATTATATGATAATTCTTGTATTTATAGATTGTGGAAGTATAATTTTTGCGTAAATTGTACAGCTATTTAGTAGAGAGAAACTCCTAATAATTTGTGTTATAGTCTTTTATTCATTATTGTTAGCTTAGATAAGCATCTTACGTAATACCACATTTACCCAGAGTAGCTAGGCAAGAGAAAGCCACATCTTTAAAGAGTTATACTATAATAAGATAAATGTTAAGTATTTTAAGAAATAACTAATGCTTGTATCAGAAAGGTACTTAAATGATAGACTGACTGAAATATTGTGCATAGGGATCAGATGAAACATTATTTCATTTTGCTACTTAATAATTATTAATACTTAAGTTTCCTTTATCTTTTGTTTAGCAATCTTTTTCAATAACTTTTTTTTTCACGTCAGGTAAAGATACACCTGTACAGTTTATTAATATTGAGGTAAAACTAGCATATTTAACATTGGGGGAAATTATTTATCTCTGGAATGCTGAGAACTTAATTTATTACTATTACATTTTATTTCACTCTTTTTATAATTTAATGATTAAATTGTTTTCTTTCGTTTTTCATTACTTTGACATTCATCATCTTACTAAATAAATATGGCCACATGGTATTACTCTAATGTGTTTATTTAAAGATACATTCTGTTATTTATATTTATTACTAATATTTGCACATAATTTAAATATTAATGCTAAGATAATGTAAGATATAGTTTAGGTACAATAAAATACATTTTGTTATTTAGTCATATCAACAATAAAGATTTACAGATAAAGATTAAAATATTAAGTCTTATTTGTTACACTTAATATTTTTAAATTCTAAGATAACTTTAGGTTTAATATATGTAGTATGAAAACTTACAGTGAATACGCCAGCCAAACATAGTAATATTGTTAGATGAATTTATTCTTATTTCCAAATACATAGTTATATTTTAAATTCATGATAATTTTAAAATATTATTATTTATTCATATATATTTTACAATGTTTCTTAGATGTTTAAATATTCTCTTTAAATTAAAAAATCTCATTATATTGATTATCTGCCTAAAAAGATTAAACTACTGTTTGGGAAATCACAATTTGGTCAAGCTCATTCATTTCATAAGTTACAATTTGGTATCACAACGCTATGGCAAGAAACATCCCAGATAAGTGCATCATTTCATTTTGACAGTTGCAATTTGCTGAAGCTCATTCATTTCATCAGTTACAATATATATATATATATATATATATATATAAACTATTAAATAATAGGTTTTGTACTTACCTTGATATGATATCCAAAATCCTCTTTTTGGCCAAAATTCTTTGGAGACAAATTTTATTTCAACTATATTTGACTGTGTTTCTAAAAATCCTTTATGAGCTCCACATCCACGAAATATTGGTCTATTATTATCAAAAATTTGCACATAATCTCTACATTGGTTTGATGAATTTACAGAACGTAGCCAAAAGTCTGCAAAAGTAAGCCTAATTTTTTTGCCTCTCTCTACTCTAATCATCCACTGGCATTCTAAAGGACCAGGATAGTAACCAGGATATCCAGGATTAGTTATATGGCCATTAACTCCACTCAGTGTAAATCCACAAAATTTTTTCACTTCAGATTCTGTAAGTAAAAAAGATTTAAAATTAATTAAATATTTTGAATCTCATGTAACAAAAAATCCTCGCTAATCAAAATATGTTAATAAACATATTAAAGCATATATATAATGTGTATTACAGATTCATTAGGGATCACCCACTAGACATGTGCTTTAAAGTAATAAAACACTTTTTGAGGAATACTCTTCTTTCCAAACACAAGATAAACTCTTTTGAAAAGATATAATAAATCCACTCTACCTTTTTAACTTAAGCATATATGTATGGGCAAATCTTAAGCAAATTTTGCATGCATCAATAATAAAAACAGTAAATGGAAGTAAAAGTGATTAATTAATATCTTCACCTTCTCATTTCCAAATGCTTATGATTTGCCTATACATATATATTTAGGTTAAAAATGTTCAATGGACATATTCTATATTTTTAAAAGACTTTACCTCATGTTTGAAAAGAAGATTATTCCTCAAAAAGTGTTAATTACTTTAAAGCACTTGTGTAGTGGGCGATCTTTAATAAATATTACATATTAAAGCATAGTAATTATACACATACACATATAAATACAATAATAAATATATGTAATTGTTAGATTAATGAACTCCATGCTTTATTAATATAAATAATTGAACCATTCTCTAGCTGCTATTGGTTTAAATAAACTCTGTATAATTATGTTAATATTTAACATTATTTACACTAATAGTGCTTAATTTAAATTAATAGTGCTTGAAGTTCATCATTTCAATGGTTATAGATAAATAAGAAAGTAGACAGAGAGATAAATAAATAGATAGATGAATGAACATAGATAAATATATTAATAGATAGTTAAAGGTATAGGTAGATTAAATAGGTGACAAATAGCTGGACAGATAGTCAGGAAGAGGGATGTATAGAGAAAGATTGATAAATAGATAGATGAGAAGACAGACAAACAGACAAACAGATAGACTGACTGACAGACAGACATATAAAGATATCAACAAATACAGACAGGAAAAGCAAACAACTGATAAACAATTGTTAATGAATGGATACAAAAAATAGAGAGACAGACATAAATAAATATGCAGATGGATATTAATAGATAATTAGATATATAGATAGATTAGCAGACAGGTAGGCAGGTTAGACAGATAGATTAGTAACCAGGTAGGCAGGTAGATAGATAGATAGGTCAATCAATGGATAGATAGATAGATATATAGATAGGTATAGATGGATTAGATGGATAGATAGATTATTAAAAATCAGATTGTTTAAACTTTAAAAAAAATCTTCAAGATAGGATCATCAAGTATTAAAAAAGACACTTAATCATCTTCAATAATAATAACTGCATTACAAAGGCAGATACTATATATACACACACATATATTTTAATAAAATAAATTGATTATTGAATAATTCAGTAATTGTAACCTTCTAAAACTTAATACACTCAAGATATAATTTCTTTTATGTTAATATTTTGTGCACTTAAATGATTTTAATGCCCATTTTCTGTTGCTGAATATATTTTTATGTATCAAAGGGTTAACACATCACACAGTAGATTAACTTCTATGCTAACCATGTCCATGACTTGGGATTTAAGTCCAGTGCAAGTGAACTTTAAGTTTTTCAGATCACATGCATGTTTTTCATACAAATAAAACATCATAATTACCATGGTTAGTCATCTATTATTAGTCAGTAAATTAGAATCTAGTTATAATACTTGTAAGACAAAGAATCCAATTAACCTGGCTATAAAAAGTAGTATGCCATTTACATATATACTGGTTTATTATGTAATTTCTTTGGTACTTCTTTTCTTTCACATAACCAACTTCTGCTTGATGTAATTAGCTTCATATTTAACTTTTTACTGTTTAAATCATCATAAATATAGCATTGAGCTCTGATAACTTTTCTGACATTCAGTTCTTCTATCCCTTCTCTAATCGTGAACCAGGACCTTTTGCACAAGACCCAAGTATGTGCCCTTGCTTTTACATTTTCGCTGTGTAACAAGAATATTTGCAACTTTCCTTTTTAGTTTGTAGTATTTTACTTTCAATAAATACTTTAGTATGAAAAAAATCGATACGAATAATTTAGATGTTAAGTTTAAATGTACTAATTAATGACAATGGAATCTGTTTTAGGAAGAATTATAGATATAAGAAAAGAAATAGATTTACATAGTTTCTACAGACAGACTAAAAAGATCGGAAGAGCAAATTTTGAACTGATTAATGTAAAGATAAAATCATATGAAAATAGTAGATCCATAAAGTGAAAATAATTAAATGCTGTTCAAAAAGGAATGTTAAGAAATGAGAAATTTCCCATAAGGGAACAATTAAATGGCAGACTATAAGAACTCGGGATTGCAGTTTTAAATGCTCTTTTTCTTCTTTGTGTTGGTAAAGTGCTATTTGTCTCGCAATAAGTATTGTCAGTAACCAGTCAATGACATCAAGAGAATAAACCCAGATATTTTGGAATCTGAAGTTATAAAAATCCAACTAGTATTTAAAGCAGATCATCTTGATCTTATTTTGTTTTATTTAAGCCTAAATAGCTCTTAGGCTTTAACATGGAGAACTTGTAGTTTATTTAATGTAGTTGTGGAAAGTGACAATCCATTAAATAAGACAGTAATGGTCAAACAATATTGGAAGAGTGTTTAAAGACTTTTAGAAACCCTGTGAATACCTATTTTTCTGTATATTAATTATAGTTAAGTTGCTATAAATATTCCAGTTTTGTTTTTGTATAAATATAATAAATCCTTAGTACTAAATTAGTTTTAGTTATTAAATAATTGTAGTTTGACTATTTGAGAGTTGTGGGTAACGACACAACATAATTAAAACAAATTAACTAATTTATATTTGAGTATTTAATCTAACATTTACATTATGTACTAGAAATATATGCAAGTGTTTTAAAATGACGTAAAGCAGAAACCATTTTGAACAAATTTTTCATTACATGTCAAATCAGCCACCAAATGTTAAGTTTTTTCAGGTATGCTCACTGTGAATAAATATAACCCTTCTAATCTAAAACAGCTAGTCCAAAAGATACCTCTTAAACTACATGTTGAAATAATGTTAAATATTGAAGTATGGACTTATTTAGACAAATAGCATGAAATTTAAAATAGCAATATATATATATATGCATAACAAATATATTAATTTAACGAAAAAAATCATTTCTCATACAACTGGTTTATTAATTAAATAAAAATATTCTTAACTCAAAGCATAAGATAATATTTTTTTAACAGAAGTAAAACTTTCCATAGTGATTATAAGATGTTTAGTGGTTTAATATTTTTATTATTATTATCATATGCTTTGTCTTGAAAGTATTTTATTTATTTGGTAAACCAGTTCGTATAAAAATAATTTCAAAGTGATGCATATTATTAAAGCACTGTATGATCTTTTATTTAAGTACTTACAACTGCAGATCACTTTCAAGTGAAGGAAGATTGCAAGTATTGGAAGAAGAATTATATTACAATAAATGGGACATTATTAGACTTTGTGAAGTTAGAAGTAAAGGTGAAGAGACAATTGATTTAAAAAATGGATATGTACTACACTGCAAAGGCACAAACATGGGAAGTACAAGTAGAGTAGGATTTATTATAAATAAAAAGTAAAAGAATAACATTGTGGAGATTGATGGCATATCAGACAGAATAGCAAGATTAGTTATTCAACTTAATAGCAAATATCAAATGCACTTATGCTCCAAAAAGTTCTCATTGTGATGAAAAAGTAGAAGGCTTTTATTTGGATCTACAAAAGTCTTTTGAATAGGCCAAGCAAAATTTTTAACATGTCATGTGAGACTTTAATGCTAAAATCAGTAAATAAATGATATATATATATATATATATATATTGTGCCCTTTTCTATAGGTCAATGATGGTTATAAATGGTCAATTACTAAAAAATTTTAAAATTAATATTATATAGTATTTAAAATTATAGATTATATTAAGCAGTAAAAGATTAATATGATATATTTAATAATAAATATTGTGATGGTGAGAATTGTATCTAATTCTATATTTTTCTAAATTGTTTTTCAAAATTTTATATAATTATTTTATATAATATAAGTAGCAAATTTATTAAGACAGATAAAAATAGACTAAACACCGGAAATGACCACGTGACTGTCTGGAATATTCTATATATAAGCACCGGTTTAAATTAATACTAATAATTAAAATATTTAAATAGTATATTATAGAAGTGGATGGAATTGTCACACATCATAATAAAAATAAGTAGTATATACCTTTATTAATTATTGTTTCAAAATTGTTTTAAAGGTAGTTAAATTGTAATAGATAATAATTGATTTAAAAATAATAATTAGTTAACATTTAAGTCTATTACATCATGATTTTAAAACTTTAGAAATTGTTTATAAATCCAAGTAGGGATTGACCAATAAAAAAAAATAGATCTTGGCAGACAACCAAAATCGCGCCAACTAATTGTATAAACGGGGGAGAACAAAAATGTGTTGACTCCAGAGCAGAGGTAAAATTTTAAGCTCTCTAAAATTTTTTTTTCTTCAATTTATTAGTCAATTTTATTATAATTTTAATAATATCTTTGAAAGAAACCAACTGACAATTTAAAAATCATCCGAAGAGAATCTTAGAATAAAATGTTTTAAAAAAAAGTTTTTCATAGTAATGTTTCACTAACTTTACAGTAACCTGCCAGTGGATTCTATCGAAATATAATCGGAGTTTTCAATAGAAAATGGATAGATTCTTAAAACCAAGTTGTAAATTTTATAATGTTCCAAATATGTTAATATTATTCGTTGATATAGTTTATATAGCGTATCACTATAAAAGCTGCTTCCGTGCGTATAAAATCAATGAAAGGACATTGTGCGCAAAGTTAATGAAGATAATGGAAAATAAAAATAAGTATTATTCATATAAGAATAAATGGACAAAAGGAATTTTAATATTGAAATAGTTTGAATTGCTTTCTTTAAGATGACTTGAGAAAATACTCTAGAAAATAGTTAAAGATTGAAAGTAGTGTATATAAAATAATAATGAATGAAAGTGAAGTTTACCAAGAAAAACACTTGCCTAAAGAAAAAAAAAATTTTACAGAAGAGAAATATAAAATATTGGATCCATGGAAAATGCAATTGGTACCGTAATTATTAAATAATTGTAGTTTAACTAGAAATAAAGATGCATCAATGCGCCGAGGTAATATTCGCCAGAACATTAAAAAGCTTCGTGGGATAACTAAATAAAATGTTTTCTAATAATTTTGGATTAAACACTAAAACTAAAGATCGTCTAAACAGTTTATTAAATGAACTAATTTATTTAAAACTTTAATAAGCAGAAAGGAGAACATTCGGACAAAAGAAGAAATAATAAATATTATGGGACTAACCAAGATTTACCGTCAGAAAAATATGTGATTATGGTTTGAATTATTTTCTTTACTAATCTAAGTTAAACATTAAGTTTTAGATAGCAATAGGGAAAGCAAAATACATTAATTCATGATATAACATTATATGAAATAATATGTTTTGATTTTGAATTTTAAAATAAAATTGTATGTATGTGGAAATTTGTATATTTGCGATGCTCGAAGAGAAAGAAACCTACTACGAACTCTGATAGGAAGATAAAGATTGTTTTTGGTAACATTTATAATTATTAATGATATATAATGTATGTTTTATTTATTTAGATCAGCTGAGAATCGAATGAATGTAGCGCAAAAGTTTTATTGTTATTATTGTTGTAAAACGCATATTTGCAAACAACACTCTAAAACACTTTGAGATGTGATTAGATTTTTAAAAATATGCATACGATAATCATTTTATGTGTTATTAATATAGTTCAATATAACCGATGGTTATGTGATATTTTCTGTTAATTTTCTGATTGGGATATTTAAATGTTATTTTAACAAAACGTAGATATTGAACCTACAGTGTAATTTATTAGCAAGACAAATTGTTCTTATGGAATAGGAAAATGTTTTTATATTAGCGAATTTTGTTTATTGTTTTTAAAAAGTAGTTAGTATTTTATCGATGTTGGATACAGTAAAAATCTCGAGAGATAGTTTGGGTAGTGACTTGGTAGTATGTGGTGATTCAGAAACCAAGAGGATGTATTAAAAACTATGATGCTACAGGGAGTGAAATAATAGGTAGTTTTAGATGTTAATCAGCGTAGTTAACAAAGCCCTATGACTGGTACACATGTTGTCTTGGACAGTGGTATTTTATATATTTCTTGTGAGTCGTACTAGATGTTTGGTAAAGCTGAGAAAATAGCTGCCACATCATGCTTATCGCCAAGGTTATTAGACAATGAATGTCGAACCTATTCACACTGTTCCATACATTTTTGAAGTATATTGCGGATAAGTTATCTATCTATTTTCCCGATATCCTATACATCTTTCGCTATCTTTATCTGTATTTCTTGCAACTACATCATTATATGATAAGTCTATTAAAAGGGAAACAATAGATATTTTAGAATGTATGTCATGCTATTATTTGGAATAAGAATAGTTAAGTGTTAACGAAGAGTAGATTATGATTATTGAAAGAAAGATGCAGATTTCCTAAGAAGGGAAGGAGTTAGAGAATTATTTTAATTCTTTTTAAGAAATGAACTATAATTTTATTAAAGTATATCCAAATAGAAATATACAAAAAATATTAAATATAATTTCACGTTTTCTTATTGTTAATTATATTTTAAAAAATATAAGTATTGCATATTTAAAAAATACAATAACATTCGATAATTATAGTATATGTGAAACTGTAACAGGTGATAATTAAACCCATGTTATAGTATTATACATGAATATGGCTTATGAAATAAACGTATTATAGTTTACGAGCATTGGAGAACAAATGTTAAAAGTAATAATAATATTTGAATAATATGCAGAGTGACTTATATAAAGTTACAAGAAAATGTAATTTTCTTTTAAAAACCATATTGATTGTAAAATTATGATGTTATACATGATGTTTATCCACATAGATAATTTATAATACAGTAACTTTAATATTAAAAGGTAAAGAATGGTGTTACCCATAAAATAGTTAAAATAAATGATATGATAAACCTAATGAGAAATAAATAAATAACTTTTAAAAGGCATATTAAGTTTAATTAACGATAAAAGAAATATAAATGTGTATAATTCAGCTATTGTAGTGTAAAGAAAAATGAGGATATCCCTTGTAAATAGATGTAGATGGATTTGTTTGTTTTATTTATTTTTATTGATGTTAATAAAATTTTAAAATTTGTTTATTAAAACTTGTGTCTGAGTTTTGTTTTCTCTACATCATTGCATGAATTCACAGGGTATGTTCACAACCATTAAACTAAGTATATGATTGTTTGCACAAAAGATAAATAGAGAAGTATGTTTAATCTTAAATATTTATTGATGTTCTTGTAATTAAATAATTATACAATTGCATTGCGTTACTGGTCATCAATCCATTATCATAATATTTTGCTAAATTATATGCTATTAGTTGCCACTTGCTTTATTTATCAGATTATCTAAACACTGCCACTTATTAATTTATTTTATTACTTAAAGATAAAAAAAGGGGATATTAGATTATTAACTAATTTATTACGGTTATAAATTTGCGATGAAAGAAAAGCTGTACTAGTTGGATTAAGCAATGAAGATTGTGATTATTATTGTTTTATTATTAATCTAATTGCAGAGTAGTAGATTATGACATAAAATCCCTTATCATATTTTGCTACCATATGTTTATTAACATATGAATAAATTTAAGAACCTGAGATTATTTCATTTGAGCTAGATGATTACTATTATTATTATTAGAGATAAAAGATTAATACTTTAATTGTTAAATGAGTCTTAGTGATTAGAAGTTGTGGATGTCATAAGAATACTATGTAGTTATTATTTGTAATAGTAGTATAAGGGGGGATAGTGTTCTTATGCCATTGAGGTGGTATCCTGTGGGATATTGTCTCAATGTAATCTATCTTGTCACCCGTATTTCCACTTCTAGTCTCATGAATTCCTGAATATTTATTTGAGTTAGTTTAAAACAGAACCTAAGTTAATTTTAAGAAACTTGAGCTAGTAAAGCATTTAATTGAATATTTCATTAATTATTAGAGCTAGAACCTGGTTAGGTGATTTTCACTATATTATATTTATTTTGGGGGAAGTGGGGATGCGGGAATGGGGCGGTTAGATTATGGCCCTCAACGTGATTGGCCTGATGTGTAGTGGAGCTACACACGATCACAAGGTCAGATTATATATATATATGTGTGTGTGTGGAGATAATCTGGACCGACTGACAAATGCTGGTTTAGCATAAAATATATATATATTAGTGATTATTTATTTTTTCAACATGTGTGATCAAGTGTATCAGTAGTATGAGATAGCATGAATGGTTGACGGTCATGTAAAAGTCTGAGTTCAAACACCCTATATTACATGTAGATGTGCAGATATGAAAAAGCCATACAATCAAAGCTCAGCTTCTATTAAGATAACCAACCTTCGTACTTTAAAGGTCAGGCTTCAAACCACTCATTCCACAACTCTTCAGCCGTCCATTTTATTGAAAATCTGATGATGAAATACTCATTCAATGAAATGGAAGGCTGAAGAGCTGTGGGGTGAGTGACTTGAAGCCTGCCATTAAAGTATGAAGATTGGCTATCTTAATATAAGCTGAGCTTTGACTGTATATATGTGTGGAGATGATAATTTGGATCAACTGATGAGTGCTGGTTTAGCATGAAATACCTTTATTGGTGATTATTTATCTTTTCAACATGTGGGTGATCAAGTGTATCAGCGGTATGAAATAGCTTGGATGGTGGAGGGTCGTGGGAAAGTCTGAGTTCGTAAAAGTATTTTAATTTTAATGTTCATACATATTTTTATTTTTATAATTACATTATAGCTTTAATGTGTTGTAAATTTAAATATTTCATAACGGATACGTTAAAACGTGTTTCTTTAATATCTTTTTTTCAGTTGGAAAACATATTTTCATTATTTTTAAAAATATTTTTAATAAAATATATTACATTCCCCCCTCCCCCCATCACATATTCTATTAATCTGAAACAACTTACGTATGAAAACTAAATGTATCAATCTTAATTTTCTATATAATTCAAATTAAATCATTCTTTTATGCATTATTTAGATATAGATTTAATATGTATCGAGAATTATTATTAATTAATTGAAAAAATATATTATTCAAATAATTTTTTTACTTGAAAATTATTAGTAAAATAAAACATGTAAATAAAATCAATATTTTTAAGAGTGCATAAAAAAATTAATAAAAAAACAGATAGTTTTGATTATATAATTTATAATTTGTAAAAAAAAGTCTCTTATTTGTTTTAAAAAAATCTCAAGCTATAAGTTATAGAAAATAAATATATGCATTGAATTTGTTAAATCATGTGTCTATAATTCTGCTTATATATAAATTAATATACTTTTTTTTCCCGTTTAGTTTGTTAATGAATGTGTGTACAAATTGATTTGCTTCTTATTACAGTTCATCTTTAAAATTTGTTTGCATAATAGTTTTTGAATAATAGCTACTTGGGTTAATGATATTCCACCTGCATTTATAATCGTGTTATTGCATATTATAAATACACAATTTAATTTTTAATTAAGATCAGTGGCATAATTTAATAGATTAGAAGAATTATTTTTGTTAATAATTGCCTTCATTTTGAGTTTTGTAACCAACACAAAATGTCTATATATAATCTGGGAATGAGAAAAAATTAAATGTTAGATATACACATATATTTCAAATACATGTAGATACTTATGAAAAAGGTAAATGAAATTCAAAATTTAATCTGGATTGGATCAGTATTTTTCAGTAGAGGCAGATTATAACCTCTTACAGGGCTTAATTATCTCTGAGTTCATAAATGATTAGTAATATTTAATGTATTTTTTTTAAAGAGAACGTTAAATATGAATGTAAGTAATTTGGCAATTTTAGATTATGTTGTAATAATGTGATTTTGATAGACAGAGATGATATATTTGAAACATAATAACTAGAAAGACTACTTGTGAAAAGTATAAAATAGTTGAAAAAATATTCAAATCAATAGTATTGTAATTACATGTGCTATTCAGTAACAGATATACGGTTGGCCCTAAAGCAAACTTTTGCAGTGATGGATTATGTCTTTGGAAAGCTCTCACCAGAAAGAAATTTGGGATACATCTGAAGATATAAAAGACAATTAGACATTTGTAGCTTAACATTTTCTACTAACCAATGCCATACCTTCTCTGTATAATTTACTTATTTAAGTAATATTTTAAACAGTAACTATATTGAAATACACAAATATGTACTTCTTATCAATTTTTTTTATATGTTTATGTATAAGCAAAAAAAATACAATATAAAAAACATGATTATAATATATAACTATATATTTATTCAATGCTTGCAGAAAGAAGTTTCTTGCTAACTATAAGAAAATTCTTTGATACTTCTTTGAGGTTTTAAAGAAATTGAGCAGACAGACTCCTAATGTTCACTTAATATGCTCTTACTGTTATAACTATTACTACTAATATGATTATTGATAAAGTAAATGAAAAAGGAAGGGCTGCTCACCAACATATAACAGATGTGATGCGTTTATTAAATTCTTACATCTGATTTTAAAATCAGGTCTTTATTCTCAGTTTCTTGATAGTTTTTAAGTGAAACATCAATTGTGTTTTTTTAAAGGCAGGATCTATGAGTTTATAATTTTTTTTTAGATATTTATTATCATAACCTGACCCTTATTCCTAGGAGGGTTTGAACACAGCCATAGAAGCAGTTAAGCCAAAGACAATGAATGCTAAAAATATCCTGAATTCTGATCAATAATGCTATTTGAAAATGACATTTTAATTAAATATATACAACTGTAGTTTACTTTTAAAAGAAGAAAGATTGCATGAAAATGAAAAAAGAATTATCTAATATTAAATGAGGCACTGGGAAACAAAAAGTGAAGAGACACTTGATTTGAAAACATAAGAGAGGTGTATTTTATTACAAAAGTTGAAATATTGGAAGCAGAAATAGATTAGGATTGATTCTAAACAAAAAGTGGAAAAACAATATTGTGAAGATTAATAATCTATCATTGAGAGAGCATGACTAGGTATCCATCTTAGTGGAAGTTGTTGAAGCACTTAATCTGCATGTAAGTGACAAGTTCTCATTGTAATGAAGAAGTAGAGGATTTTTCTACAGATTTACAAAATGCTATTGATAACATTAAACATTATATTAAAATTGTGACAGGAGACATTAATGCTAGAATTAGAAAACAATTGAAAGATGAAAGTTCTGCAGATAAATTTGGTTATGGTGATAAAAATGAGAGAGGGCACAAACTTGTAAAATTTGAATGATATATATATATATATACATACATACATACATGCAGGTCTCGTTTTATGGGGATTTATTTAATGTGATTTTGAAGTTATGTGGTTTATGTTTCTTCTTAATATCTTTGTATGCGGTTTTCTTTTATGCGATAAAAATTATTAGATCAGAAGTCGAGCTCTGATAATGCACTATTATTTTAAATATTATAAATTTGGCACACTCACACGTCATATTTAAAGTAATAGCGCATTATCGGAGTTTGCCTTCTCTGTAATAACTTCAATATTTTCAGCACTTTATAATAGTACTGTAATAGATTTTATACAATAAAGAAGTTCATTTCCCCATTTTATACATACACATTAAATTTTACAAGATTATAATGTAAATCTGTTTAAACGTTATAGATGCCTTTATTATGCATGTTGTTTTTGCCTTTTAAATCATTCTATTTTTGATTTTTTAAAAAAAGAGTACGTAATCAATTAATCATTTAGTGTTCACAAGTTTATTTTTAAAAAGTGAGTTATAGTGGTGGGTACAATTAAATTTGACAATTAAAATCTGATTTTTAATTATAATTAACAATTTGAAAATTACATAATATGATGTGAAACGATGAAATTTTATTTTTAAATGGAATTGAAAATTAGAAAATTAAGACTAAAATAAGAATTTGATTTTTAATTGTTTGTTTTAATTAAATTTTGTCCAACAGTGGTGAGTCGGTGTCTTTTTATTATCATAAGTCTAAGTTCTTACTTTTATTTAAAATTTTTAGTTTACTCTAACGGAGAAGAAAAAAAACACCCAAGAAAATGAATTTCTTTGGAAACAAAAATTTCAATTTTAGACCGCTTAGCAAAATTGGAAGGATCATCAGCAATTGAAAAACATTTAGTTTGGACGAGCCCATGATGAGAGCAATTAAAAAAATGAAGTTGGCAGTAGTTGTATTTTCTCTTGTGAAGTATCTAACAGGTTTCTCTGCACATAATTGCTGAGAGATTCTTGACTTCATTTAAGAAGAAGCTATAGTACATCACATCACATTACATCACGACGAATCTGATGTCTTATTAGTTTACAAATGAACCTATTTATTGTCAATACTGTACACATATGAAAAAAATAAGAAATACTGTAAATTACGCATAAAAATATATTGTTTTGAATAAAATTAAATACTGTAGTTAATAAATAAGTAAAAAAAAGTTTGCCTGGTATCAATTTTTTTCAAATTTGAAATTTTTTATTAGTTATATATATTTTTTTTTTTGTGTGTGAATTTTAAAGAAATTTTATATTGTTGCTTTGTTTTGATGCGATTTTTGAAAATTACAGTAACCTATCCCCCATTTTTCAGGTAAGTTAAGTCTATTTTTGTGCGATTTCTTTCATGTGCATTTTTTGAGGAACCTGTCTACTGCATAAAATGAGACCTAGGTGTATATATATATATTATGAATTTTTTTTAAAGAATATATTATGAATTCTTTAAGAAAAATATTAAATAGAAATGAACATGAAATATCTAAATGAAGGCACATCAGAAATAGATTATATTTTGAATAACAGAAAGTACATACTTCAAAATTGTTCTTAATAAAGTAGTGATCATCAATTAATAATTTGTAGGATACATGTTAAAACAAAAGTAGAAGATAAAAATTATTAAAAAAAGATAGTGCTGTATTTAAAACTGATATCCCCAATCTTCCATGAACTTAAACTGGAACTTAATGAATTGCTTTAAATATTGACAGATTTTGAAAATGATTTAAATTTAATTAAGTTTTATAAGAAGATAATTTTTATTAAGAGTTGCAAGAAAGATAGATAACTGGTATAAAAAGTCAGAAATTCATTGGCTAATTTTCACTAAGATAAAGGAAGTATGAAGAAAAGAAGCATGTAAATATTTTAAACCGATTCTTTTAGAAGAATTGAATGTCAGGAGTTCTGGAAAGTGGTTAATAGTTGTGTAAGAAAATATAACTGAATTGACAAGAAATTTATGAAAGAGAATAAAAGTTGCAAAAGCATAAAACAACATTTTGGTATTGGAAGAAATGTTATTCAGTGATAAGAAGAAAGAATAGAAACAAAACTAAGAAAATGATATCAAGAAACATATTTAAGAGTTCTATGAAGAATTATATAAAAATAAAGAACAAGAAAACAAAGTATTCTCTACAATTAATACATCTTCTGAACTGTCAAATATTTAAATAAAAAGAAAAGACATGCAATTAAATCTATGAAGAAAAGAAAGTTCCAGGAAATGTTCAAATTATTATTGATATCTTAAAAAAAGTAGGTGAAAAAATAGAAAATTGTCAGCAAAACTAAGTACCAAATATGTAAATGACAAAAATGTACCAGGTAATTGTAAAAATGCAGTAGTAATATTGACATTTAAAAGAAATAATAGAGACGTTAGATATTATAGATCTACCAGTCGTTTATCGATTTTATACAAAATCTTTAATAACTCATGGAATTTGAAGGATATATATACATTAAAAATAATTCAATAAAAATTATTTAATAAGACAACTTTTATAATAATATTATATTTAATTATCCTCACCAACCCGGATTTCGCCACTATATATATATATATATATATGTTGTAGATAAGTTATTAATAACATTTAAACTAAACATTACCCACAATTCCACTTACTTCCCATACCCCCTTAATTCGATATATATATATCGAATTAAGTGGGTATGGCAAGTAAGTGGAATATATATACAGTATATCGAATTAAGGGAGTATGGGAAGTAAGTGGAATTGTGGGTAATGTTTAGTTTAAATGTTGTTATTAATAACTTATCTACAACAGATTATGGATTAAAATTAGCCAAAAAAACAAGCTGGATTAAAAAAGGATTTAATACAATGAATTATAGACATGTATTAAGAGAAATTATAAAAAGGATCAATGAATATGAGTTGTCATTATAATTTGAATTTGTAAATTTAAAAAAGCATTTGATTCTATAAACAATTTCACAGGAGTTAAAGTCTTGGATTATTAAGATACAGAATGATGATACTGCATAGATGGAGGATATTGTTACATTCTGGTAAATATTTATCAATGATAACAGCAGTAATTAGATTATATTGTGATATTAACATTTATAAAAAGTATATGTCAAAAAAATCCACATCTCCAAAACTTATCCCAGTTTTACAAAATGTATCTTTTGGATAAAAAAAGAATGCTGAAGGAATAAAAATAAATGATTAAGCAATTAGATTTTCTAGATAATATGAGTGATCTGCAAATGATGCTTCAAAGTATAAGTTGTTCCACAGGTTATCAACTGAATGTAGTGAACATACGAAAATAGGACTAACAGTAAATACTAAAAAGATTAAAGTAATGTTCAACGTATTTTTTTAAAAATAATAAAAATTAATATAAATGAATTCAAAGAAGTTAACAGTTACAGATACCTTAGTTAGATTATTAGTACACAAGGTAACAAAGTGAATAAAATTAATCATAGAATTAAATATGGATAAAGTGCTTTTGATAGAAATATCTTAATTATAAAAAAATATGTCTACATGTTAAAAAGGAAGATTTTTAATAGATATGTTTTATTTACTTATGGATAAATTACTCAATACAATATGGAATGATACATAATATTGTAACGATATATAAATATGCCGTTACATTAATTTAAAATAAAAACTTTAAGTTCGTAAATAAAAATAAATTTATTAAAAACTAAAAGCTAAAAAAAATTAAAGAGTTGTTTAATACATATATATTTGCACAGATGCAAAACTTTAAAAATTATTCTTTTTTAACTAAAAAAAAAAGGGGGGTATTTGAAGGTACTTTTTTAGAAAAAAGTATAAGAAAAAGATAAAATATTTTTGTAAATGAAAATGATTGTTTTATAAATTAATTGAAAAGCAAACTAGCCCTTGGGGCTCTTATATAATTAAAAAGTCAGAGGGAAGATATAGATAAGAGAATAAAAAGAATTAGCTTGACCAATGGAAGCACCAAGCCTCAGCTCGGACCCTAATGAAAATGATGGATTAGTGACATTTTGTTCATTGAATCCAGAGGATGATTATAAAAGGAAAAATATTAAAATTAAGGACAGTGTCAGACAGTTCCAGCGTGATTGTTTTTGAGAGGTGTGATAGGATGCACATATCACCCTCTCTCTCTATTTTTAAAAAAATGAAATGACTGTGATACCAGAATGGAACCAGATAAGGCCATCTCCAGAACATCAGACCGGTCTTCCAATGGGGACATTGCGGGAATTGACACCAAGAACCATGACTCTTCTACTGTAAGCTATTTAACTGAACAATTTTAAAATTTAAAAGTAATTAAGAACTTTCGTCAAGATTTGACAAGTTTAATAAACAAGCTAAATCTAATTTTTGTAAAATGATTTCCATTTTTTATTTTTTTATTTTTATTAGTATTTATTCTAGAAATTATTAAATGCATTAAATTTAAGTTGGGCATAGACACTTGCATAGATTCATTCATGTTTAATTACATTTTTGTTTTCATATTTGATTAAAATATTAGACATTTGGTAAATAATGATATCTTACATTGAACATCTAAAATGTATTTAATCGGATGTCTTTTTAGTTATTGGTGTCAATGCAGCATCTTATGATGAATGCCATTGGGTTTCTAGTGAATTCCCTCTGCAATTACACCAATGATTTTATATTTTGATCATTTATGTTTATGTTGAAATGTTTTTGAGCGTGTAATCTATGTAGTCGATCTATACTCAACATTAAACAACAAACTTTTATAAAATTCATCTGTGCGAATTTATATAAATGTTAAATTTAAGTCGGGCATGAATGGCTATATAGATTTGTAAAGTTATATTAATTAATTAGGAGAGGGTAATCTTAGGTTATTTGTTTCGTAGTTAAATTAGGTCAATGGATTGGATATATTGGGGTAATTAGTAGATGTAGTATGAGATCCATTATGGGCAGGATCGATTTATATGCCGTATACACTCTTGTTGCCTATGGAAGGGATAGTAAGATGAAACACAGTCCCTTTCTATGGAGTTTTTATTTTTATTGTTCTTGCTGACAGATGTAGCATTCCTGTTTGGTTGAGAGTCAATATCTTCTCTAACCATATTGTTCAGATGTACATTCCTGACAGTATAATATTTAGTGCTGTTGTATTTCCATGCTACATTGAATACATCAATGTATCAGATGGATTGATGCCAGTTTGACTGTGAACTTTTGGCCTAAGGTTAAATAAGGGATAGAATATTTTCTTTTCAAATACAATCTATGTAGTTTATTCATACTCAACAATCTTAAATAAATATAAAATTAATCTGTGTGGATGATTTAAAATTTTAAAATAATAATTTAAATTAAAAGTTAATATTAAAAAAAATAAATTATTCCTCAAATTTAAAATGATTATATATGTGCATTAATAAATGTTATTCATGTGTTAATTACTGGCAGTAGCTTTTATCTTTTTTTTATATATTTAATATATAGATTAAACAAAGTTATATATTAAATCTCTGCTGTTCCACTGAGCTAGTGGCATGGGCTGACAGTCTGAATAAAGCATATAAAGTGTGAATCTTAACTTACGTGTCTACCTACTATATAAATTTTCTAGGTTCAATTGGCCTAGATGGCGCTCTTGTAGTGCAGATGTGGTAAGATTCGATCTCCACTTCTCTCGGACTGTTATAATATGAATGAGAAGAATGTACTGAAAATAAAATTCGTAGGTGAGAAAATAAAAAGATCTCATTGATGTCATTAAAAAATTATGTGATTGAAATGAAACTGAGCTGGATATATGTCTAGAAGAAATGGTAGTTAGATGGATAGTTGAAGTTTAAAATAGAATAATAAGAGCTTGAAACCACCTAAAAAGTGATCAACCATAAAATGAGTCTGTAAAATAAAGAAATTTCTTGGCATGATGTGGAGAGATGAGACTAAAAAGGCAGGACAATGTATTAAACTTCAAGAAACTGTAATCCTGAATTGATAATGGTCAAAAGTTATAATGATGATATGTATTTAATAAATAAATTACCCAACATCTTTTTAAAATCTAACTTTTTGGCTTTTTGACAAAGCAAATTTATCAAAAATTTGATCATAATATAAAGCTTGGTTTAAATCACTAACATTAATAATCAAATTATTTAAGCTATTCTGTACTGAATGTTTCTTATATATGTCAGTGAAGAGAGTTGAACTCACGGTTTTTAGTCTATTTGTTCCCCAGTTCATGTATACCAACACGTGACAAAGATATACACCCCAATATATGGTTCTGCACCAAATTTATGTATTGGGGATTATGCATCTTTTATGAATGTGTGTGGTCATGTGTATTGGTTGCTTGGATGGAGCAAAGGATGAATAGACGGAAAAGGCCTGAGTTCAAATCCCTCTACTCTAGTTATTCCGATAGAGAAATTTTTTTAGATATTTTTTCTTGTTTCAAACTGCAAAAGATTGTTCAGCATTTGTCATAGAAATCGGTATAGTTATAAATATCTTAGTTTTCTCTCTAGAGAAAAGGTCAATTGAACATCAATTAATTATTAGTTTGTATATTTCAAATCGTGAATTAATATTTTCTTTAAGACGAGGAATTAAATAAGTCACTTCTTCTGCTTGGGCGAAATTCTGCCACAAAACATTTCCAAAATAAAATTTGCGATTAATCTAATTACTAAATCTATTACTAGTTTTAATTAATATAAATTTAATTACTTTTTGTTAGTTTAAATTATATAATTGAATTTTAAAGTTTATCATTTTTGATCTGTGACATTTATTTGGAAATAAGATAATTTTCATTTCGCAAACTAAAATGTAATTTGTGGATTAAAGCTATAATTTTTTTCCAAGATTGTAATACTGTTTTCAATAAATATTTTTTATTGCTGAATATATTTTATAAATGTTTATTTGTTGTTATGAATAAACAACAAATAAAGGTTTTGAGTTTATATATTTTACAAATAAATAAAAGAAATGAAAGTATTGATTAAAATTAAAGTTGTAAGAAAAAATTTCATAAACTACATTTAAAAGTTCAACAATGACGTCACATTCTTTCACATATAAGTAATCACATAAGCCATTAATTCTTTCTGTAAATATATATTTTATTTGCCTTGTACTCTGGTGATCAAAGTCTATGGATCGTAGCTTCAATTGTGACATTTCCAATACTCAAACTTGGTATGAACTCCCAAATAGTATATACCATTAAATTTGTTCTACATTGTATAATGCAATAGAGGAATCTAGAAATCAAAAATTTTGGTTTAGCCCTGTCATTTTTAATGCTTAGACTTTTATAAATTCATAAGTCATAAAATATTCAGTTATTCATATATTTATGTATAAAAAATAAACCATGAGTTGTGAGTTGTATATTGAATTTTCGTAAGAAGTATCAAATTTTAATAGTTTTTTGTTGTTGTTGTTGTTGTATGATTAGTATTCGTTCTGAACCTTATCCCCAAAATAATAATAATTTGCTACTTAATTTCCATATACTGCTAGATGTTAGCTTAGATAGAGGTTTAATAAAAGATCTAAGTTTTTTTTAGGATTTAAATCCATGATAATAGCAAAGCAAATAAATACACTCATCGCTAATAAATATAGGGGATTTGAACTCAGACTTTCAAGCAATCTTCAACTATCCACACTATCTCATACACACGACCACACACATGTAGAAAGATAAATAATCACCAATATACATATTTTGTGCTGTGGGAGATGATAATGTGGACCAACTGATGAGTGCTGTTTTAGCAAGAAATATGTATATTGGTGATTATTTATCTTTTCTACATGTGTGTGGTCATGTGTATCAGTAGTATGAGATAGTGTGGATAGATGAAGGTTGCTTGAAAGTCTGAGTTCAAATCCCCTATATTTACAATTAAGTTCCAGATATAAGAGTGCCTGTATTTCAATCATCACTAATAAGGAACTTTAAAATGCGGCATATTTTAAACATTGTCAGGAATGTTTTAGTATAAACTAAACAATACATTCCGTCTGTAAACTATCAAGTCTAGTGTTGTTTTAATCTATATGAAATACGTTTATAAATAATTAATTTTTTTAATTAATTATATAATACTGTATTATAAAGTGTTGTTTAAAATCTAAAAAACACATTTAAAAATTTAATTAAAACTATTAAAATGGTAAATGCAGTTTCGGATGAATTGATAGTGGGATTTAAACTGCTACTAACATTATATTAGCTTTTTAATAAAAATGCAGTTGTAAAACGCTGAGAGTTATAAATGAATAAATTAAAAAATAATATTCCTATTTTCTTTTTTTAAAAAATGATTTCTTATTGGATCAAAAACTCAACATAATAAATATTAAAAAAACATTTTTATTCTCAATGATTCAATCATTTTTTAATATATATTTTGATAATATATAATATACATCCATCCACTCCCATTCCATTTTAAACACATAGTAATATATTTGCATTAATTTATTTTGCACTGTTCTAAAATTATAAAAATAATGGAAATATTGAAACCAAAATATAAACACACTTAATACTTTACCCACTTTTAAAATCCTTGTTTAATAAATGAACTATTTATTTATCATCCCCATGTATTATAACATTATGGAAAATAAAAAGTGAACATGGAAAGAATGTGGAGAAGATGAGAAATTATCACCATTCCCATAAAATAAATAATCAAATTAAATATAAAAGGAATGATCACAAACATCAATGCCTACATTGAATATCAGGATAAATAATATCCAGTGAACACACAGTGAATAAAAGCAAAAGTCACCATGACAAAACTATAAGTTACATCTCCAGGATTATGAAAGAGTAATAAAATCATTCATTGTCATGAACAATCAACCACAAAATCAATCAATAATCATAAAATTAATATCATAAAATCAACAGTCAACTCTGTGACTGGATTTGAAAAGGGCTCACTACAAATAGGCTACTTATCTAGCTACTGCTAAGTTTGGAAAATATATAAACAATAATTTGGATGCACAGACTTAAGAGCTAATCCATTAAAATAAAACAGTAAAAATAATGCCAAGATACTAAAACATGCTTATCATCATCATCAATGCTCTGAACATATAGTACTATTAATGTATTAGTTAGCTACAAACTTCATTTCTAATAAAAAATAAAATAAAATGTATTATATGGACTTTAAAAGGAATATCTTTGAACCATCCAGTGCTAGCTTACTCTAATTAAATTTAAATAATTTATAGGTTTAATCTAATATAATTAAATACCTTTACTGGAATAATTTAAAAAATCCTAAATACTAAGCTATATTGAAATCAAGTCACACTGCCAATACATGTAACAGATAGCTGGAGAAATAAAGATTTAGCACTAAAATATTTTTAAATAATAATTTATAATAACATTGATTAACAATAAGCAAAAATTAAAAAAAATGATTTGATAATATGAATATTTTAAACTTGTTCATTTTATCAAAAAATATAATTTGATAAGAATTATAATTAACAAGTTGATTTCTATGCATTAAATTAATTAACTGTTGCTTTCATTGATTTATTTCTTTAGCCTTTTGAACGATGATTATATAATTGGCCGAATGAGTTAAAAATCAAAACTTGTAATTGGCCAACTCACAACTTTAACAAAATCTATTGTTAAAATAGATCACTTTTAATAATATAAATACGTTAGTTTCATTTGTAAAAAGTATATTACTGAATTTTCAGATTACGAAAGCAAACGAAAATCTTTTCAAAAATAAAATTTGATTTATAATTTAAAAAATATTCAATTGCAGTGAAATAAAAGTAACCGCTATTCAACCAACCAAAAAAGATTGCTGATGCAATCTTTTTTTTTTCACTTTACGTTATGATCAATATGTAGCAATAAATAAATAATTCTTGGTAATATCTTAACTATTTTTCTAAAATAATTTGATTTTTAGTATTATTTTATCAATAATAATTTGTAATTCAATTCAAATATTGTTTAAAATGTTGTAAACATTCGTTTATCATTTTCGTAATAAAAATCAAAACGAACGTAACTTTTTACTTTTTGGCAGCCATTACCCTTTCTGACAGAAGTGGGACAGCCAATAAGATTCAAGAAAAGTTGGTGAGGAGGCGGTGCTTTGGTTTTGTTTGACATATATGGTCATTTTTATTGATTTTTTACTTGTAAAATAACTCTGAAGAGGGCACCATCTTACAGAACTTTTGATTTTCTTTCTAATGACGTATCAAAAGTATACATGGGATAAAAAGTAGCCAATTTAGAGTGATGTCAAATCTTCTCGTTTTTAGACGAGTCATGCATTATAAGAGTTAAATAACAAATGTTAGGAAAACAACATTTTCTAATCAGAGATAATCTTTAAATTATTTATAAAAGTAAGCTGCAATAGCATTATCATATTTGACATTTTAGGCAGCTTGATGGCACTGCAGTCATACTTTTCTATGTTGTTTTAAAAATTGTATGTATTAAATATGGTGTGTCACAGTCTGCAGCAATTTTTCCTATGAAGCTTTCATTTTAATGCATTTATTAAAAGATCATTCCAAAAGATGTCAGCAGTATTCAGATCTGTATACTTTTGCATATTATTGACAGCTTATTTCACTATTCTGACAAAACTATGAAGGAAGTAATTATTTGATTGATCAATGCTTTGTATTGCTTTACCATGCAGCTAAATGTCATAAAATGTGATTTTCAGTAATTGTTACTGATTCTAACACAATATTTTTGTAAAAGACATTATTAAACCTAAAGCTATGTTACTGGGAGAGGATTGTCTTTGAAAACATTTTATTTTTAATAAGACTTCTTTTAGAAAGTATAGAAAGTATGTTATAAGAACCAGAAATTTTCATAAAAACAGCCATTTTCAGGTAAAAAGAAAATCATTTTTGTAAGAACTTTAATTTCTTATATAATTTTATAAACACTTCTTCCTCTTTTTTAATTTTGCTTCTTCATATGCAACAATGTATCTTTTTAAAATAATTACAATCTTCTTACATCTTTTATGCAAAAACATTTATTATTATAATTAAGGTTTCAACTGTTTCTCACAGTCTCCTTCAGATCTACAAAATTTTAAATATTAGAAATTAAAAATTTAAATATTAGAAATAAGTATGTAGGTAAAACAAAAAACTCAATATATATTTGATTAATGCAGCATAAGTATAATAAAGCATCATCAGTGTATATGCATCTTATAGAGACAGGACATAATTTAGGAAAGGATAATATTAGGCTGATTAGTTATGCAGATGATAGAAGGGATAGAAAGATAAAAGAGGCATTATTAATAAATAAAATAAAATGAAATACTAATAGAGATGGGGGGGGGTAAACAATGTTGGTGTGAGAGGAGGGTGAAGGGAATGAATATAATACAATATAGAATTAAAATAAAAATGTTTTAAATTTGTTTAAACAGATAATAGAGGGAGCTGTGTTAAAGAAGGTGAAAAAGGAAGTTGGGAGGGTGATGGGATAATAAAATAAAATGGTGGAAAGGGAAAAGTAAAAAGATAGAATGAGGTAAAACATTTATTAAATAATTTAAGTAATATAAACAAAAAATATAAAAATAAACTTATGGTAGTAGAAATTGATAGTGAGTGAAAATATTGTAAAAATTGTAATGTTATATGAGTATGTAAGATGAGGAATAATGTCAGGTATATATTTAGAAATGTTAATAATTTGGTATGAGTAAGGAATGTTAATTTAACAGATAAGTAATAGAAGAATAAAGGTTCTTAAGAATTTTTTTAAAATATAAAATTAAAAAATTAAGAATTAAATACAGTTTAGGAATAAAATTATAAATAAAAATTAAGATTTGTATGTATGGAGAAAAACATATTTAATAGTTATAAAAGAAAAGATATTTAAATTATAAATTATTAAGGGAAATGAAGGTTGTATAAGATTTAAAATTAAAAAGTTAAAGAATTAAGAAATGTAATATAATAAATAATATATAAAAATTAAGATATATATATATTATTTTTTTTTATGGGAAGAATGTATTATGGTGTATATATCATCATCATCATCATCAACAACCATTATCAATCCACTGCAGGATGAAGGTCTCTCCAAGTTCAATCCATCTCCTCCAATCTTAACTTCTCTTCTCAACATCACCCCTGCACACTTTCTTATTTCATCCATCAATCTCTCATGTGGTATCTTTCTGGATCTTTTACAATCTATTGGAATCCAGTTTAAGATTTCAATTGTCCATGTATTATCATCTTTTCTAGCAATATGTCCAACCCAACTCCACTTCAGTTTTTTAGTTTTTTCAATGAGGTCAGTAACACCTGTTTGTTCTCTTACCCATATATTGCATTTTCAATCTCTTCTTGTTACTCCTAACATGCATCTCTCCATACTTCTTTGAGTGGTCTGATGTCTCTGTATTGCTTGTTTATTAAATCTCCAAGTCTCAGATCCATAAGTAAGAACTGGTAAAACACATTTATTAAAAACTTTCCTTTTCAAACATATAGGCATATTTTCTTTTAGAATCAAGTTATTTCTACCAAAAGCAGTCCAACTAAGTTTAATTCTATGATTAATTTCATCCATTATGTTTCTATCTGTATTAATAATCTGACCAAGGTATTTGGAACTGTTAACTTCTTCTAACTCATCATAATTAAACTTAATTTTCATACTTTGAGAAAATCCATTAAACATTACTTTAGTCTTTTTAATATTTATCTTTAGTCCTACTTTCCTATTTTCATCTAATAAATCCTGCAACATTTCCTGCAGCTCTAAAGCATTTTTTTGCAAAAACAACTACATCATCTGAAAAATCTAAATGACTTAAATAATCTCCATTTACTTTCACTCCTTTAGCTTTCCATTTTAATCCACAAAATACTTTTTGCAGCACAGCTGTAAAAAGTTTTGGAGATGTAGGGTCATCCTGTCTTACACCCTTCTTGATGTTGACTTTTCCAGTAGCATTATGTAATCTAATTGTTACTGTTGCATTTTTATAAATATTCTTTAAAATGGGACAATATCCTGGATCTATTCCTTGATGATCCAATGCTTTAATCACTGAAGAAATGTTTATAGAATCAAATGCCTTTTCATAATCTACAAATCCAAAACATAATGACAACTCATATTCATTTGTCCTTTTTATAACTTCTCTCAATACTTGAATATGATCTACTGTAATAAAACCACTTTTAAATCCAGCTTGTTCTCTTGGTTGGTGAAAATCCAATGTTCTCTGTAGACGAGTTGTAATTATATATATATATATATATATATATATATATATTTTTTTTGCCTTTGTATGGGTCACCATCTATTTTTGCTAATTTATTAAAAATTTTAAATTTAAGATATATTTAATATTATGTTAATTTTCTTATGGTACTATTTTAAAAGTTTTAATTAAACAATCTATGAGTATTTATATGTGAAATTGTGCTGAAATTGAGAGAGAATTTTAATGATGATTATTATAATATATGTTGGAAAAACTGCCATAGTTAATATTGCATGAATATATTTAATAAATAGGTATTTAAAGCTAAAAGTGTTTAAAAGACAAGTAAAATTAAATGCATATGTTTATTGTTGATAAAATAATATTATAAAAGAATATAAATATTTTAATTATTGTAAGTACTTAAATAAAAGACTAATATTTGATTTTAATAATATTGGATAATTATTTTAAAATCTATTATAATATCTTATTTATTTAAAAAATATTTATTTTAAAAAATGCAATTGTTAGTTTATTTTTAGACGATGAGAAGCGTTTCTTGTGTTATAAAAAAACAGATGTTAGTTAAATTTACACACACATGTGTGGAAGCTGTTTAGTAAAGTTGCAGAACTATTTTAAAAAATCATGTTATAAATTTATAAATAATACGTGAGCTATCACGAGATAAAAATAAAGATATTCAATGTGAAATATTAAATCTGATTTTAAAATATTGTTTTAAAAATATGATGTATAAAAATACTTAGTTTATTTAAAAATAGTCTTATAAAAGTTAAAATTAAAATCAAGTAGGTAAAAATATTTTATGGATTTAAATAAATGATAAAGATTATTTTAAAATGCAATAATGTAATAAATATTAAATATTAAATAAGTCATTATTTATTTTTAATTTCGTATTGTTGGTAAATATGTAAATAAGCCAGCAAAGTTGATTGTTTAATCTACCAATCAAATGGGAAGTTTCTTCCAGTATAAAAGCTCAATTCAATTGTTAGGAGAGGACTCTGTGATTGATTTTTCAAGTTAATTGTGTTATTAAAAAATAGCTACGTAAATTTATAGACGCTTTTAAAATCATTTTCAAAATTATAAGAGTGTCTTAAAAATAAGTTATAGAAATTTTAAATGATAGACATGCAGTATTAACTTAATTTTTTCCCTATTGATCGTCTCAATATTAAGCTCAATTTACAGGCAAATAGTCATGGGAACATCATATATAGTGAAAATATATCGGAAACTTTATACTAGAGATATGACAAACGCTGGATTAGTTCGGAAAATTACGAGATGGAGAAAAGTAATATTTTGGACAGTATATAATTTTAAAAGTTAATTATTAGTGACTATTAGAAAATAGATATTTTAGAGAATAAAATACTTCTTTATGAAGAAAGTATTTTTGCAAGTTATAAATTTAAAAAATATATCTTAAGTAAAGATATTAAAAATGAAAGTAGTTTTATAAATACTTGCCTTGTTAAGTCTTTATGTTTAAAAGACTGAATATTGACAATTTTAAAAGGCAAATAAATTGAAAATATAAATTAGCTAAAAGTCTTAATATAATAAAAATTATTATATTGAAATAATTTAAACACTAGTCGTTTATAGATAAAGAAGCTTATTCTTACCTGGATATTTTGTTAAGAAATGCGCAAGTAATATGTGGACGTCCCAGTTAATTTAAAATAATTAAATGGTAATTTTTTCATAAACTATGGACTAATTTAAAATAATAACTTTGAATAATATTCTAGAAAGAATTAAAACAGGATCCTATAAACTATTTTAATTTGTTTTATTTCTTATGGAAGAATTAACTTTTATTTTGGTTTTAAAAGAACGTTTTCATTTTTTTTCATAAACTTTTAAAAAACACGTGATGGACCGGAAACAGGAAAATGGTGTGCCAGTAAATATGTGCCTAGGATTAAAAAACTTTATGGTGAAAAGGAAACATCGCTGGATTTATGTAATATGAATTTTGTTTTATTTATCTAATATAAAAGTTAAGTATTATTAATCTATTAAAAATAAGATAGGTACATTTCTTAAAACAATAACTAAAGTAATATAATAATTAATTGCATAAGTTTATCTTATAATTAATATAAAACGTAATATGTAAAAGAATGATTGTGAGTGTGTGATTTATTCTATGAAGCTATAATTCCGAAGAATATTGGAAGATGGACTGTACATTAAATCTTATTTATGGTAAAAATTGTATAATTATAATAATTTTAATGTATTTAATATGTTTTCTTTAGATCAACCAAATATTATGTTATTTTGAATGAATGTATGATTATTTTAAAAATACACACACATTATATTGGTAGTGATAGTTTTATTTGGATATGCATAATTTGAATTTATGATATAAATATGATACAACATTACATAAGAAGCTTAGAAATAATTATATGATTCTTTCGTAAATAAATTTTGATATTTTGTTTTATGTTATAGTATTAGAATTATATTTATTAGTCATAAGTAATTATTGTATTGCAAGTTAGGAAGAGATTTCAAAGTCTATATTTTATTTTTATTTTATTGGATAAATTAAGTTAAGTTTTATGTAGAAGTTTATGTTGGATTGAAGATTTACCAAGTATAGACGATGAAGTATAAATAGTTTGGATAATTAATATTTTATTTAGAGTTGAAAGTTGTTTTCCGGAAATTTTAAATAAGTTTAGAGGATGTTTTTGTAGATAGAAATTTATTAAGAAGGATTAGTATTACACATAAAGTAGAGTAATAATTTTACATAGAAAAGAATCATAGAATTTATCTAATATAATACTTTATGAATTTGAAATTAATGAATGATTTAAATAATATATTATTATTTCAACAACACATATATGTAATGCATATTTAATAAAACCTGTAACATGAATTGCATTAAGTGAAATATAAAGTTATAATCAATTCTTGGTTATTACATTACAAGGATACATTAGTTTCTATATTATGCTATTAAAGTAATGCTGATAGTAAAGTAAACACATACTAGTACATGATGAAATGAATAGCAGTAATACTTAAGTGATGTAGCAATTTAATTAGTAAAGTTTAATTGTTTACATATGCTACATAAATATTGTTTACATAAATTTTTCTATGTAATAATTGAGATTTACTGATGCTTGTTTAAAGTCTAAGTTTTGAAAACATACTTCAATGTTATTAGTACAGCATTTTAAAGAATGTATAATTACTTATTAGGAGTATGAATTAATAACAGTGTAAACATATTGTATTATTATTTTCTTATTTTTATTTTCTTTGTTTTCATAATTTTGAACTGTAAATATTGTAAATAAATTCTTAGTTGAAGTTAATGTAAATAAATTTGTTTAATTTGTTTTAAAAGTGTGTCGAGTTCATTATTTTACACCACAGCATTTGACAACAGATAATTTGAACAAACATAATATTTGCACAATGTGAATTTATTAATATTATTTTAGAAATAAATACAATATTTTCCTGATTATCATTTATGAGAATTGATTGACATTATTACATCATATTACGATGGTCATAGAGTAATTATAATGCATAATATAAGAATACAATATTATTTATTGCCACAGATTAATAAATTGTAAGATTTTGATCTATTCCAAAATTAAGATACTATATGAAGATAAAAGATATACACATGATTATTGATTTATTTAATGATTGATGATATAACAGAAATAAATAAGATTAAGTTATACCCTAAGATTAGTAGTGAGTATTATTATTATTAAAATAAGTTAGGTGTATTTAGGTTTGATATAAAATCCCATATCATACTTATTTACATGAGTTATCATTACTTTAAGATAATTAGAAGAACCTGAGATTATTTAATTATATTTTAAAAATTAAAAGTTAAGATTTATTTATTTTATTATTATTAAAGATAGTTTATTTTATTAAAAGCCATAAGAATGCTGTAGAGGTAGTAGTAAGTTAATAAGGAGGTAATAGTATTCTTATGCCATTGAGACAGTGTCTTGGGAGATATTGACTCAATGTAAATCTACTTATTGCTTTGTAACTTTACTTCACAGTCTCATGATTTTGTTAAATACTTATTTAATGAGCACATAATATAGAATATATTGATTTTGATAATTGATAATAAATTTAATTAGAATATGATATTATAAAAGTAAATTAAAGATAGATATGCAAATTTTAATTAAGCATTATAAGTTAATTGAGCTAGTCGTATTTCAAACTATATTATACATCGAGGAGTAGGGGTACCACATATATATATATATATATATATATATATATTCTCTGTAGACGAGTTGTAATTATATATATATATATATAAAAGGGAATATAAAATATTAAAGAATTAAAAATTAATTTAAAATTTTTAAAGCATTTAAGAATTGAGTAATTTAGTAATATAATGTAATAATTGATGTATAGTGTTTAAAAGTGTTATTATAGGTATACATTGATTGCTAATTTATATATATATATATATATTGTAACGGAATGGGGTGGGTGAGAAGTGGATGAAAAAACAAGTTTGAACTGGGTGATGGCAAAACATCATCATCAACCCCAAGTCAATACAAAATGGAATCTCAATAATTTATAAAATATATATAAGCAATATAGCAGTTTATATTAGCATGAGATTAGAAAATCTCTGTGAGAGATTGAGAGATCAGGCAGCTAACTCAGAAGAGCAACTAAAAAAACTATACATCAATCATATATCAACCAGCATTATATTTTAAAAAATAAGTACAAGTAAATACTCAAGAGAAATAACCATCCATCATCATGATGGGAAGAAACAAATCAGTATAAAATCAGTACAACACATCAACAGTCAACCTTGTGACTGGATTGGAAATGGGTCTTCTGTAGACCAGGTTAACTATTGAGCCTTTGCCAGCTTGGGCAATTATTTAAACATAACTTGGATGCACCAGCTTAGTGCCCATCCATGAGAATACATAACTAGAAAAATCTGAACAATAATGCTGGGACATTAAAACATGCAGATCATCATCAATGCTCAGGCCATTTGTACTGGCCAACTATAAAATGAACTTCTAATAAGACTAAATTAAAAATAAAATATAGTGCATGGGCTTTAAAGAGTATCCTCTTTTTCACCAACCAGGATGATGATTGATCATCTCTGGATGCCCCAAAGCACTAAATATACATTCCCATTTATTATATTCATCCCGTGCATGAATCTAGCCCAGAGAACACAAGCTCTATTACTATATGTGAACAAGAGATGATGGAATACAATTTTAACAATTAAATATAAGTTTATTAATAACAACAAAAATAAATAAGGTCTTATAAGGGTTCTGATTTTGAAAAGTATACAATACTAAAAGTCATTACACTAATTTACAAGATTACTACAAAATTCAAATTATTACACTAACAGTATTTCTTAATTAGTTTCTTTAAACACATATATATCCATACACAGATGTGCGTTTTATAAGATATGATGAAGACATTTCAATTAAACATAAAATAATTATTACATTAGTGATTTACATAATTGCTATTCAAAATTTGAATTGTTACACGGATTTACATATATGTGGCACAGACACATGATTTTTATTATACAATTAATCTATTTCAATTGACATTCAATAACAACAAAAAATGATTAAAATTTACATATATGTTATAATTGACAACATATGCACATATACATGTGTGTGCATGAAATAACCTATTTGACTTGCTACAAAATAATTATCAAAATCTTAAATTATAAAAAATACAATAAATGATTAAAGTTTCAGTTAAATGAAATGCGTTTTACATACTATGTTTACTGAAACACGTATATATAATTTGCACAGACGTGCAAAATATTAATTTATCTACATAACATTTGTATTTATCACAATAAAATTATTAAAGATTATTCTCGCAATTTAATTCTCTTTGCTGAATAGTTATTTTTTTTTTTACTTAAAAATATAGTCAATTTTTGACAGGTATTTGTTGATTAATTATCAACTTTTTTAAATTAAATTATTGAATCATCGATTCTTTATTTTTTATATTTTTTTTAATATAAATTTTTTTTTAAAAACGTCTCTTTTTTCTTTAAAACCAGATGGTCAATGAATTATTCTTGACTCTTAATTATAATTCAAGAAAAATTACTTTATATTCTTTTAACTATATAGATTTTTAACTGACTTAGAAATAATATTGTTCTATATATGTCTATTTTTATATGACTTATTTTAAAGCAACTCACCAGTTATATAAACATTTATTTGTACTTTTCTGCATTTATCTGATGCAGCATACATGTAATTAATTCTTCAGCAAGCTGGGGATTTCCTGGGCAAGCTAGAATATTTTTCTTGGTGAGTTTGGTTTTTGGTCCATCAGAAAAATGTAATACATGTTTTTTGTCATCAACAAGTAAAAGTATATAATTCAGATATGTTCAACCTTCTCCCTTCTGTAGTCAGTTTCACTTATACTTGGATTGTGTAAGCTTCAGGTCAGCAAGCTGTTTTCCAGAACACTTTTAAGGCTATGAATTACAAAGAATCTTGACCCATTTTCCTCCATGTAAATTTAAATTCCAGTAAACTGTAGAGCAGCCACTTCCTTGCATTCTTACATCCTCATGGCAGTTCTGCACATAATTCTACCAGCCATCTCTGCAGCTAGTTTTACTGTCACCATTTTCTGCTACAGTTACCAACTCTTCACAAAATATTTCAGCCAACTTTACAGCTAGCTCTTCTGCTAACTCTTACAAAACTATTATCCAGACTGACTGATATTTTTATCAGCCCTTTTTATAAAATCATCTGAGGTGTTATAACAACACCTTGATTAAAAACAGAATTTTATTTTTATCTCTCTAATCCCTTGGAATCTATATACATGTTTTTACTTAGGGGATTTCTAATAGATAAAAGTTTTGTTTAATTAATTAAAATTTCAAAAATACAATAGGGTGTTTTTAAATTTCAAAATCAGAGTAATAATTAATAATAATGCAATATTTATATTTATTCAGACCTTTTTAAAATATTAATTTCATAATGAAATTTTACTTAAACCCAGAGTTATTTAACCCTTTATTTATTATTATTTTATTTTAGGAAATATAAAAAAAATCTACAAAAATTTATTCTGTGTTTATTTCTACTTTTCCTTTATTTTACATATATATATGCACATACACTATATTAATGTATGCTATGTAAGCCAACTGGTTACAATGTATATATATATATATATATATACGTTTTAGTTGTATTGTTATAATATTTAAATTTTTGTAGATCTGAAAAAAACTGTGAGAAACAATTGAAACTGTAATTATAATAGTAAATATTTTTTGCTTAAAGGTATAAGAAGATTGTAATTATTTTAAAAAGATATATTGTTGTAAGAACTTTAAGTAAAATATTTAAATAACAATTAATAATTTACTAACTTTTATAATTTTTTTTCTTTTTTTGATGATAAATAATTCTAAATATTTCATTTTGTAATAACATAAAATTTTAATATCTAATATATTATTCTTCAAACTTTTTGAATAGGCATTGTGAAGCCAATAATGATGTGTTCCATTGTTATCAGTAAAAGTTTCAGTTAGATACTTATTTTTATAATTTTAAAATATTAATTTTAAATCTTTTTTAATATTAATTATTAGAAGACTTAAATTTTTATAAGTTAACATATAAACTAATTATATAATATACATAATAAACAAACAAGCAAATCATATAGAACATGACATTATTTTTATAAACTTGTATTTACAAAAATGCAATACAGATAGTGTACCAATAGTTGGTGTGGAGATGGGAATGTTCTGGGTAGAGATTTTAAATATTTTCTCATACCACCCTTATTAATTAAGAGCTTGTTTGAGCTATTGGTATGCTCTCTGTATTATAATATACATAAAAAGATTTAATTGCACAAAAAATCAAACACAGAGTCATACTAAGAGTCTCTTCAAAAACTTTCTGGGTGGGATTGACACTAATGTAGTTAAATTAGTTTAATTAATCCTTTAAGTTTTGGAAGAAAGATAAATGAATGGCAAAAAAATATTTAAAAAAAAAATTAAATTTTAAAAAATTATATTTTCTAAAAATCTCTTCAAAATTTTAAAAAGAAAAATATTAAAAAAAACATGTTTCACAAGAAAATATTAAATTAATAAAATTATTCAACATTATCAATTCTTACTTTTATAAAAAGGGCTGAAAATACAATGCACATAAAAATATCTTTAATCATGGTTTTAAATATCTTTGGAGTCCTTCTTTGCAGTTATAATTTTCAATTTCCATATTGGTTTTCTTCTAGAAAGCTTCTACATCATGTAGATGATTAATTTGTCCCTTTTTGGTATGTAGTATTTTTATGTTTATAAACAGTAAGATTTTATTCATTTTCTTTCCAATAAAATTTCCAGAGGAAGCTAACATATGGAAATTCATGTTTTTGGTTAAAGATAAGATTGCATATTACTTTAGGGGCATTTGCTTTTTTACATTTCATTCTAGTGAAGCAGGTTACATGGAGAAGATGATGTCTAACTTTTAGATCTTAACACATGGTTTTTATTGTAAAAACATTTTGGTAACTAAAGTCATAGTGTGCTAAAACTTGTTTAAAACTTCTGCTGTTCTATGCACAGCTTCTTTAAAGATTTCTGCTTTTTTCTTCTTTAGCAGTTAAGTCAAGAAATTATTTTCTCCTACTATCTTCTTCAGAAACTGGATCAAGGCTGATTGCTTCTCACAACACACTTAGGTTTAATGATATATGCACATCCCTTTTTTATATTTTTGAGACCTTATTTTAAGCCAATCACATAACACAATTAGTAAGAACCAATTAGGTCAGTTTTTACAAATACAATTGTTCGCCTATTTCTTCCTTCAACATTGAGATTGTAAACAAGTCAAAAACGTAAGTTAAAATCATAAAATTTGTAGACATTCCTTTTTAAATTAAAATAATTTATTGCCAAAGAAAACAAAATAATTAGATTAATCAGACTGATTTGATAAACACTATCTTTTCTTTTGGAGAGATAAAAAGAAAAGAAAGAAAAGAAAAATCTGTAATAAAAGTAAAGTTTTAACAAAATGTTAAAATCATATTTCTTTTCTTTTAATATTTATCTGCTCTATCTCTCTAAAATGGTTAAAATTAAATATTATAAGATAATTTATTAAAGGAATAGTTTTTCTCTCTTAGAACATTTTAAAAAAAATTAAAAGCAACTGGTAATTAAATAAAATTATTGAAGAGGGAGATTAAAAGAAATTATTTATCTGATTTTATAATTTTCTATATCTTTTACCAACATTTATAATTTATATTACATATTATGCTTAAAAAAGTTTGACAATTATTTAAAGAAAATTGTCTAAAATCTTTATTTTGAAATTAAAATATTTAATTAAAAGATTTTTAATTTTTAATATAGCAATGTATACCAAATGACTACATTATATTATATAATAATATTAATTTCTATGTTTCAATAATGTTTTATGGTCATTTTCATAATATATATTTAAAATATACAATATATGAATATAATTGTTTCATATGTAAATAACCATGTCTTGAACACCAATTGACATATGCTTGAAAATATAGCAGTAACTTACTCTGAAATTTTAATTTTAGAATTACCAATGAAATGAATATATTTTGAAATAAGACAATTTAATAGTGATAGTTACATAAACAATATGAGAAAGTAACATGAAGAAAAGAATAATGGTGCTTGAATGCTACAAGAAAAAAAGACATTCTGGGAAATTTGGAGATATATTTAAGGAAGAATCCTACATAAAATATATTAAAAGCACAAAATAAAAATATATAATGGTGTTAGAAAAAAGAAGGAAACATCAGAAGTTGAAACTGAGGTTATTAATAAAATATCACCAAGTATTTTCTAATAGACTAAAGGTTAATATAGGTTAAGGGCATCAGAGTAAAGCTAAAAAAGAGGGCTAATTTTGGAAACATTTTCATATTTTAGAAATAAATATTAGTTTGACATAAATAAGGTTCAAGCCTAATCTGATTTGTGGTTACTGGTGCTGGGATTTGGCCAGCTGTGAGAGAGGGTTCTTCTGAAACTGGTTTCATGAAGCTTGAATAGTCATAGTTTACAATTCAGAGTTTCACTACAATGCAACATCTTGTGCTTTGGTTAAATAATGAGCTGGTGAAAAAGGCACAAGTGTGAGAATATCATTCGTAACATTATTACAAATTATATCAAAAGAAATGATTTTTTATAATTACTCCATTATGTATATTTAATAGATGATATGTTTGATATAGCAAAAATTAACAGCCTTTAAATAGCCAATAACAACTCAAAGACATTTTTAACAATATCTCATTGAGGAATAGTTAAAAGGGATTGCATTATTAACCAGTCACTTTTTGTATGGTGAGGGTTTGAATAGTTTTCTATTCTAAATACCAATTTGGTGACTATTATCAGATGTTTAACTAAATTACATATACAAACTACATGAGGAAAAATTATAAGTATAACTGCCATAAATTTTTTTACTCAGTCCAAGTGAAACATTTACTTTGAGTATATGGATTTTCTTAATATATGATATTCACGTGACAGTAACGCAAGCACACACACCTATAATAAACACATTAAAACGACATAAGTTTAAACGGATTTTGTGTTATTTTATATATTCATATTAGCACATTTAATTAAGTAGCTAACTAAGCAGAATATATGTACATGTTAATATTGAATTCTAAGAAATATCTGTTCAACCACAAATTATATACACCAACATATATATATAACAATATTTTTTTTATATTTTTTTATTCTAAACAACCGGGACAACTTTAGCTAAATTAAATATTTTAAATAAGAAAATTGTCGTGCTAAGAATGCATTAAAATTAAAAACAACTATGTTTCAGTAAAAAAAAAAATTCTTTATTTGCTAAAATAACTTATAAAATTACAGTTTATAATCTAGGTGTAAGTGAAAGTTAATCATGGAATTAATTATTAAAAATCATAATCTGATAAAAACAAACAAAGTGATCAATTTTTATAACTAAATACAATCTATATATAATTATTATGTTATGAATTTCAAATAATCTTTAAAATTTTTTAAATAATCTTTTTAAACAATTTTTTCTATCATACTTTCTTTTTCTAAAAAAAATAACGTAATAGGTTTTTCTATTAAATTTTTTTAATAATATATATATATATGGGATTCGAACTCAGACTTTTACACGACCCTCAACTCTCCATTCCATCTCACATTGCTGACCCACCTGATCACACACATGTTGAAAAAAATAAATAGATCACTAATATACGTATTTCATGCTAAACCAGCGATCACCAACTGGTCCAGATTACTAACTCCACACACACACACACACACATATATATATATATATATATATACAATCAATGCTCAGCTTTATATTAAGATAGCCAATCTTTATACTTTAATGGACAGGCTTCAAACTACTCCAACCCACAACTCTTCAGCCGTCCATTTCATTGAAAGTATGATGATGGAATGATGTGATCATTTTTGAAAATAATGTTTTAGAACTTCAAGAATAGTTACAAAAGCCATCTGCTAAAAGCAAAAAAAGTAAGACTAAAGATAAATTATTAATAAGATTAAGGTAATATTTAATAAGATTAATAATCATGAATTAGAAATTAACTAACACATACTTGGTCACATTCTTAACAACGATAGAAATATAATGGATGAAACTAATCATAGAATTAAACTTGGATGAAGCATTTTTCTATATTCAAAGATAATGTGCCTATATATTTGAAATAGGTTTATTAAATGAATGGTTTCTTATTGATATGCGATTTGGACACTTAACAGCAAAATAATACTGAGACTTCAGAACACATGAAAGGTCAGCGCAGCTGTCTTGCAAGCAATCAGTTGGTTGCAGACAGTTGTTGTGGGTTCACCTCCCGGCTGATGCTATGACATATGGAAAAAAAAGAAGTATGTTGAAAGTTGTAAGAAGAGAATAAAGGTGAAATTCACAAATGAGAAAACAACCACTTATCATGATCTAGGGTGAATGGAGCTAAGTTGGGCAAGTTTTTTAAAAAATGAACAATAAATATATAGTTGATGTTTTAAATATGATACCAAGAGAATATATAAAAAAACATAGAAACACATCGTATGAAGGTCAGTGACTCGTATGAGAAAGTTTTTGGAATAATGTAGATAACAGAAGCTCTTAATCAGAGAAGGTGGATTAAATTTGGAGACATCTTTACCTTGCAGTGAATGAATAATGGTTAAAAATAATGGCAATAAGTTGAAAGAAACTCAAAAGAATAAAATTGCATCAACTGAAATATAAATTATCTATTAGCAATTATAAATAAAGTGTAATTAATGAATATCTGTTTATGCAAATTAATCTTTAATAATATTTTATAGATATACTCAAAATGGTCACTTCGCCACACATTATTAAAACAGCACAAAATAAATGATAGCCAGAATGCATTTCATGCAGGTGGTTTAAAGTTTATATCTTAGTTAGAAATGATAAGGTAATTTTTAATTTAATCTATAATTATTATTTATCATTAATATTTTTGTCTAAAGTGGTTGATTCTACACACATAAAATATGGTATCTGTGACTGAAATTGTAAACATTTAACATTTAATTAATTATTTCAGAATAAAAATTAAAATCAACAATTTGTGTTTAAATATGCGTTAACTAAAATAACTTTTTTTTAAAAATTGCGTGTTTATTGTTTTAATATACATTTATTAAAATATTAACTTTTTTTAATTGAAAAATTTCATGTCATGCAACGTTTTGACAATATACATAAAAATCTATAAAATTTTATATTAAAAAATGTCAGCTTTTTCTTGTATTCATTAAGCTAATTACTGTCGCTTGTTTCTAAATTACGATTATGATAATTAAAAATAAATAAATATATTTAATGTTAATGTCAATCATTTCTCAGTGTAGAGTAAAAATTGATATTCAAACTTGAATGAAAGGGTAAGAGGTAGGGGAGGGCAATAAAAAGATAAGTTAAGCAGATAATTCGATCATTTACAGATATTACAAAAATAATGACAGTTTTTAAAAATTGTTTTAAGGCATAAATGTCCTATATTTTTATCATAATTTACACTCGGTCATTAGAGAAAGAAGGTTTTCTACTCTTTGTTTTTTTTCATATGTCATTATATCGAGCCGGGAGGCGAACCCACAATCGTCTGCAACCAACTACTTGCTTGCAAGGCGGCTGCAATGACCTCTCCGCTATTTTCTTGAAATTTTAGCATATATTGAGAAAATAGCAAAGAACGTTTTAAAGTTATTACAAATAATTATTTCATCATATAAAATGTTGATACTAAAAATATATTTTATGGATTCATCCATGTAAGATCTTAATTAGATATTCTAATGTTTTGACTTGATCACACAAGTCCGTAAATGGAAAATGAATACAATATAATTGTAGAGGTGAAAAAAAAAATTCTTTCAACAATTTGTAGTTTCTTGGATATTTTCTCCTGATAAACGTATTATTATGTTCATAAGGATGTTTTCACTGATTACAGATATTAAAAAAAAAACACATTTTGCAAGTTTATCAACGTAATATTTTAAGTAGATATTCCAACATTTCAATTGGATCAAACAAGCATTCAACTGGGAAAACATTCATACGAACATAATAAATCTCTGTGGAAAGAAATATTCAATGCCTCTACAATTTATTTTCCAGTTGAGGACTTGTGAGATGAAAGATGAAGTCAAAACATTAGAATGTTTAATTAAAATCATACAATGGATAAACCCATAAAATATGTCTTTAATATCTGTAACCTATATATATATATATAAAACTCAAACAAAATAGCTATTATAGATTTAATGGAAAAACTGGTTTGGCTTTAGGGATTGCCAATTAGTGGTAATTGATAATGTCTTGGTAACACCAAAGGTTAAAGGTTATTTTTATTTACATGGATATTATGTTCTTATTTCTATTCTTTATTATATAATAAAATTATTAGAATTTCATAGTGAGAGAAGACTGCACATAAACTCTGTGTTTGATTCTTTACCTACAAGTTGAGTCAAATGCCATGTTGAAATTATCTGTATGGTATTGGGGTGCATCAGCACAATTTACAAACAGTATATCCTTTATTGATTGGGCATGTTTCACATGACAATTTTTTTGCAATATTTCAAGTCCCAACAATTATTAGTTGATTAGAATTTTAATATTTTTTCATCCTTGTTTTATCTTCTAGCTAAGACTGCTGAATAGTTTGTTGGGTTAGATATGGGCTAGTTACTTGAAAAAAATAATGTCTGTTAAGAACAAATTTCAAATTTATTTGACAAAGTAGATGGATGTATTATTGTTGCATGATAATATCCTTCTTGTTAAAAAATGCAAAGGAAAAACAAGAAAGCAATTCCAGCCAGAGAAAAATGCTGCAGTTAACAATAGAGTAAGAAATGTAGATTTTACATTACAAACAATTGATCAAACTAATTACATTCAATTTATCATCTTAGGTATTTGTCTCAAAAATTAGAATACTCTGGAGAAAAAAACTGATATAATAAACTACTGCAAAAAAGTGGTTGCTGAGAATATTTATTATAAAGCAGTGGAAAAAATTATTGAGGAACATCATTTCTCAGGGATTCAGCTCCCATAAGTCAAAAATCTGATAAGAAAGCTAAACAGATCATCCCAATCATTATAATGATTTGTGTAAGCCTCAAATGTCCATAGATTGTGCACAAATACACAATAAAAAGAGTATTATTTAGAATAATAGCCTAATATGTATGCCTATATGTAACTAAAGAAGACCATAATTGTAATATGAGTTAGGCTATTAGCCTTATATTTATATATGTATCTATAGGCAATTTAAAGAACTTTTATGAAAGAGGAATTAGAACACTAGCCTATCTCTGAATTAGTTTCACAACAACAGTTAAGAGATTAGGAGTTCAGACATAACTTCACAAATGAATATAAGTAATGTAGTTGAGTCAGTAACTTTTATCCTAATCATCAGGTGTCAGAATTATACACAACACCTGTAAATTATAATAATTGGTTAAGCTTTATTTTTGGTGCAATACATGGATTGAATATTTTAGACACTTTCTGACAAAAACACCTCTTTATAAGTTTTCAGCATACACATATCAAATTACTGGTATGTTAAAAGAATTTATGATTGTATAAATCAATAAATATGTGTTTTTTCTTTCCAGGTCGACCTATTAATTTGAATACATAAATTATTTATCACAACCTCATTTTCTTTAAAATCTTATTTCTTTATGAATCAATTTTTTTCCCATTCTCATATATATATGAATTATATATACATATATATTTAATACTGCCTAACACTATACTAACAATTAAAAATGAAATAAAAATTCATGTAACACTACAATACTAGCCAAAAACAATATTTTACTAAAATTCTTACACAACTATGGTTTCATTTATTAACAAATAGACCTTCTCAAGCAAAATTCAATTAAACATGCACCATATATATATATATATGAAATTAAATAGTCTTCCCATAATTCATTTAAACAACCAACTTCTTTTCTCATCAAAGCATGTCTTCATAAAATAAATGGTCTCATATTTAAAAAAAAATTATCATCAAAGTTTCTTTTACTCCTGTTCCAGTTCACAATTTTTTTATAAATGATATTTTATGACCTGTATTCAGTTATAAATACACAAAGCTTAGTTTTGATATCTATTTTTAGCTTCTAAGATTTTCTTCAATTTGAAATTTCATAAAGATAATTTTCCTTTAAGATGTATTTTTGATTTTGAATAAAATTTCAAAATTTCTTATATTTTTTAAGCATTATATAGACTTAGATTAATTTTGTATATCTTCTTCGTTTGAGGCATATGAAAAAAATAATGAGTTTATTTTTTTAAAAAATGTGTTTTTCGTAGTTTAGATATTTAAAACATGTATCAATCAGTTGTTAGAGGAAAAAGCATTAATGCGTTTCTTACTCTTTTAAATAAATTTGAATATTTTTCTGCAGATAAGATTAAGATTATTCTTGATTTTTATTATTTTGTTAGCATTTAATAGATAGATAGATTTAAAAATTTGTCTTATGATTTTATTTTTATTATTATTTTTTTTATGTTTCTCTTCAAGAACGTCTCATCAAAAGTATAATATGGAAAAATATTATACTGAGTAATTAGCATTATTTTAATATAGTTTTTATTGTGTGCTTATATTTCTATATGTGCATGTTAGCAATAGAAATATCTATTCCTGTTGAGGGGTGAACAACTCGTTTTTGAAAAGAGCTCATTATGTAAAATTTATTGTTTATCATTGAGTTTTCAAGAAGTTATAAAATAATTATTTTTTAATAATTGTTTTATTCATAATTTAAAGATTTGTTGTTTATCCTAAACCAAACATTTATTTCAATTTTGTGCTAATGTCTGACACACTAAAGAATTATTTTGTCTTTGCTTGCTAGAAGTTATTTAGCCTTGCTTCTTTTTAATAATAATTAGTATATTTCCAAGTTAAAATATTATACCTATCAGGAATGAGAGATTTATTCATTATTATCTTTACAATTTATCAATTAATGTCATTACAATATGTCTTTATCAACTGTGATTTGAAATTGTTTGTGCATGGCTGTTATTAAATCTAGCTATAATAGTGTTTGAATTGAAAGTAGAAATAATTTAATCTTCATTGGTTTCAGACGATGAAATGTGCCAAGAGAAGTGGAAGGTATAGACATTTATTTAAGTATGAATTTATTATTTCTTTATTATGCTTAGATTGAAATGTATTTAGTGGCTATGCAGAATGAAAGTATTTAGGTTATATCTAGTATATTGTCAGGGATAGAGATAAGCTCTCTCTTAATTTATTTGAGTATTTAACATGAGTGGATTATATAGTATATTGTCCAGTATTGAGAAAGTTCTCCCTTAGCTTGTTGAAATATTTGTTAGGAGTAGATTATATCCTCCAGATTTAGTAGTTGTATTTTATGAATTATAGTATCAGAAACCAAGTAGTGAAGTTCCCTTATTTTGGTGATGAGACCATATCCACACTAGTTTGTTTTAAGTCTCAGAAGTTAGACTTGGGAGCTATTGTGTATTGTTATTTAAATGTTTAAAGTTATGAAAATATTTTATCCTCATGTATTCTGTGGAATGTTTCTCCATCATTTATTCATAGCCAAGTGTAAGATAGTTTGCTGATAAAAAAAGAAAGATAAAGGTAGAATTGTTTTTTTCTCATACAACAGCTGAAGTAGAATTAGTATTAAAGCTTGGGAGACCATTGTCATCATCTGTATTATGATATTTGTCCCAATTTCATAAGTAAACTGATCAGATTTAGTTATAATAATTATTTTGTAACAGATAGCATAATTCAGACACATGCATAAAATAGTATTAATTTAAAAGGTATGGAGAAAGCCAGCATTAAGGTGTAACTTTTTAATTATTGTTTCAAATCATATCATATTAATTATTTAGATTTTCATCCTCATCTGAATGAGCAAGCAAAAGAAAAAAACAAAATATAGCTAATTAATAGGATTATTCATTTAATTTGTAAAGTATAGTTTGACCTCTTACTCTTACTTTTAGATTTAAACCCCTTTAATATTATTTTGATGTGCATTTGAATTAAATATCAAGAACTTTAGTTTTACTTTATAATTTTATTGCCAGTGTTTAACAGAGTTTTATTTTTCATGAGCATATTAGAAGTGATTGATAGTTTGAGTGTATTAAAAATAAAATACCAAATATAGAATAATTTTATATTTAATTATCTTAGTGAAGTATTATAATGTTTCTGTGTCATATGTTTATTAGACACCTGCTCTTGGATGACAATAGCTATTATGGCAACTTCCAATTTGATACAACCCATTTTATCAGTAACTAGAAAATTAATGTAAAGTGCGAAAAAATTATCTGATAAATTAAGACATTTTTGTCTGAAATAATTTTCTGTAAAATTCTTTTTTTCAAAATAAATCAAACAATTGCAGAACTGATAACTTGCGATAGTTAAGCTTACATTTTTTGGCAGAGTGCATTGTTTTTCAAATATAAGAAACGTTATTAAAACAAATATTTTGTGATATGTTTATTTAATGTACATTTTATGAAATACATTATTGAAACAGATTTCTGTGGTTAATAAAAAAAAAACACTTGTTCACATACACCACCCTTGCGCTATAAATTCATAAGTGCTTTAAGTATGCTATAAATTGGTATCTCTTATTAATTGCAATATATATATTTCACAATGATGGCATTACAAAACCATTATGTTGTCTTTCTAATATACAATTCTTTAAAATGAAATATATTCAATTTATAAGACAACTATATACTTAAATTATATAAATAATAAATTTATTAATATCTAATCGATTTTCATTCAAAAATGAACCTTATCAAGATATTATAACAATTGAAAAAATTCACGTGATTTACATATCATCTTAACACATCATCTACTGGTCAAACTTAACAATAAAGATGTTTTTATATTTTCCAATTTTTATTTAATGACCATTTTCCATCTAACTTTACCGACCCTTGTACTAAATTCATACATTTCTCTTTATTTTTATGTATATACAATGTTTCATATACTTTTCTTTCTTTATAATTTTTACAATATTTGATGACTTCAATACTTTCTTCACAATTCATAATGTGTCCTGTTTCTAACAAATGACAAAATGGACCTGACTTAATATCTTTCTTATTTATAGCTCTGTCATGCTCTTTACCCCTTTCTATCTTACTTTTTGCTGACTGACTTATGTATATCATCTTGCATCTTTTACAATAACTTTTATAAACTATTCCTATCCTATCATTCTTATCATTCCTTATTTTAGAATTACTTACTAGTTTTTTTAAAGATTTACTATTTTTCCATCCAATATCTATATTAAGATTTATTTTTTCTTTTCTATCATTTAGAATTTCATATACATCCTTAGAATATGGAATAGAAATCCATTTCTTATTTTTTCTTTCATTTTTATTGCTAACTTTTTTATACCTGCTTTTATTTATTAAAATATTTCTTACAATTTTACTATTATATCCATATTCAATGTATTTATCTTGGATTTTCAATTTTGGCTCCATTGTATCTTAATCATTTAATGTAAGCCTATCATTTTTTCTTTTATTCCTATTAGTACCCCCATTTTTCGATACCAAGGTTGATAAGATTCTGGATGTATCATTCCTCTAACATTTTTATTTTTTATGTAGTGCTTTATATTAATCATTCCACTTTCATCCTTTTTTATTAATAAATCTAAATATTTTATTCCTTCTTCATTATTTTCTATAGTAAATTTAATATTAAACATATTTTTATTAAGCTCATTAAAAGCTTTCATTATGCTTCTTCCATTTCCTACAACTAAAATATCATCCACATACCTAAAATACTTTATAATTTCTCCATTTTCAATATACTTATCAATTACTTTCTGCCCAATCCAATCAACCATTGTTGATGCCATAATTCCACTTATCAAAGAGCCCATTATCCTTCCTTTTTCAATACTCCAAAATTCATTATTATATTTTACACATAAAGTCTCATTAATCATGATTAAAAACTCTTCTATTATTTTTATCCATTCTTTTGAAATTATCTTCTCATCTTTGACTTTTCTAACTACAATGTTAATACTTTCTATCCTAGAAACACTTTGATACATTTTTTCTATATCAAATGATGCTACATTACCATTCCTATTTAATTTAACTGTATTAAAACTTTTTAGTACTTCCTCAGAATTTTTTATACAATACTTTCCATAACCCATACTATCCCAAGTTTTCTATATATAAGATTACACATTTCTTTTAATATATAATCATTAAAATCCAATATTAATCATACAGGCATATTTTCTTTATGAGTTTTTATATTTCCAAATACCATAGGATGTTGAAATGCTGTTGGATATAATAACTTATATTCATTATTATTAATCAACTTAGTTTCTCTCATTCTTTGTAATATTTTTATATATTTATATTTAATTAAAATACTTGGATTCTTTTCTATTTTTACAAAATCTTGTTTAATCAAGTCATTTTTAATTTTATCTTCATAATCTTCTTTATTTAATATTACAAACCGAGATCCTTTATCTTCAATAGTAGTAATTAAATTTTCTTTTTTAACTTTTTCAATAATTTCCTTAATTGTTTGTTTATCTTTCCACTTTCTATGTAAAATATAATAATGAATTTTGGAGTATTTAAAAAGGATGGATAATGGGCTGTTCGATAAGTGGAATTATGGCATCAACTATGGTTGACTGGATTGAGCAGAAAGTAATTGATAAGTATATTAAAAATGGAGAAATTATAAAGTATTTTAGGTATGTGGATGATATTTTAGTTGTAGGAAATGGAAGAAGCATAATGAAAGCTTTTAATGAGCTTAATAAAAATATGTTTAATATTAAATTTACTATAGAAAATAATGAAGAAAGAATAAAATATTTAGATTTATTAATAAAAAGGATGAAAATGGAATGATTAATATAAAGCACTACATAAAAAATAAAAATGTTAGAGGAATGATACATCCAGAATCTTATTAACCTTGGTGTCAAAAAATGGGGGTACTAATAAGAATAAAAGAAAAAAAGGATAGGCTTACATTAAGATGCAATGGAGCAAAAATTGAAAATCCAAGATGAATACATTGAATATGGATATAATAGTAAAATTGTAAGAAATATTTTAATACATAAAAACAGGTATAAAAAAGTTAGCAATAAAAATGAAAGAAAAAATAAGAAATGGATTTCTATTTCATATTCTAAGGATGTATATGAAATTCTAAATGTGAGAAGAAAAAAAAATCTTAATATAGGTATTGGATGAAAAAATAGTAAATCTTTAAAAAAACTAGTAAGTAATAAAAAAACTAGTAAGTAATTCTAAAATAAGGAATGATAAGAATGATAGGATAGGAATAGTTTATAAAATTATTTGTAAAAGATGCAATATGATATACATAGGTCAGTCAGCAATAAGTAAGATAGAAAGGGGTAAAGAGCATGACAGAGCTATAAATAAGAAAGATATTAAGTCAGGTCCATTTTGCCATTTGTTAGAAACAGGACACATTATGAATTGTGAAGAAAGTATTGAAGTCATCAAATATTGTAAAAATTATAAAGAAAGAAAAGTATATGAAACATTGTATATACATAAAAATAAAGAGAAATGTATGAATTTAGTACAAGGGTTGGTAAAGTTAGGTGGAAAATGGTCACTAAATAAAAATTGGAAAATATAAAAAAACATCTTTATTGTTAAGTTTGACCAGTAGATGATGTGTTAAGATGATATGTAAATCACATGAATTTTTTCAATTGTTATAATATCTTGATAAGGTTCATTTTTGAATGAAAATCGATTAGATATTAATAAATGTATTATTTATATATTTTAAGTATATAGTTGTCTTATAAATTGAATATATTCATTTTAAAGAATAATATATATATATTATATATATATATATTATTAAATAAAAGTGAATATATATATATATATATATATATATATATATATTACACTTCAATTTATAAGCTTCAAATTTTCGATTTTCACAACTTTGACAACACCAATTTCAGTTAAATATATTTATAATTATTGTTAAATCATTTATTAAGTCAGAGATTATTACAGGTAAAGTAAAACTTTAAACTTCTATTAAAGATTAATATATTTATTTTTTAATAAAGCCAAATATATTGACTAATTTAAGTTCATCTCTTTATTTTGCATGACGTCTTTTTTAGATATATTTAAAACTTCAGTTCTACTATACATTTTTGAAACTTTTAAATAAAATATCTGAAAACGATCAATGAGTCCAAGATGCATTTCATGTTGAACTATCACTCTTCAGTTTGTCTACATGTCTTTAAATAAAGACCAAATTATCACAATGAGGACCAATCCAAAATGCTGCTTCAGTATGAAATATATTTTGGTAGTCATTCGTTTTTTATATTGTTTATTAATATGTTTAAAAAATGTATGATGTAGTGGATGTTTGAAGAATATATATATATGTTATACTTAATGTTTTCACGGTTATATGATGTAGATAAATTATAACTTTTTGGGCTAAACCGTGTATTGTTTTCCATTAAACACCGATATTTCGATGGAATAGCAACGTTATTTGTTAAAATCTAACGGTTTTTCTTTCAAAAGTTAACCTTGATAATGGCGGTTGCTATTCCATCAAAATATCGGTGTTTAATGAAAAACAATACACGGTATAGCCCCAAAAGTTATAATCTACCTACCTACCTACATACCTATCTATCTATCTATCTACCTATCTATCTATCTATCTATCTATCTATCTATCTATCTATCTATCTATCTATCTATCTATCTATCTATCTATCTATCTATCTATCTATCTATCTATCTATCTATCTATCTATCTATCTATCTATCTATCTATCTATCTATCTATCTATCTATCTATCTATCTATCTATCTATCTATCTATCTGATATATCTATCTATCTATCTATCTATCTATCTATCTATCTATCTATCTATCTATCTATCTATCTATCTATCTATCTATCTATCTATCTATCTATCTATCTATCTATCTATCTATCTATCTATCTATCTATCTATCTATCTATCTATCTATCTATCTATCTATCTATCTATCTATCTATCTATCTATCTATCTATCTATCTATCTATCTATCTATCTATCTATCTATCTATCTATCTATCTATCTATCTATCTATCTATCTATCTATCTATCTATCTATCTATCTATCTATCTATCTATCTATCTATCTATCTATCTATCTATCTATCTATCTATCTATCTATCTATCTATCTATCTATCTATCTATCTATCTATCTATCTATCTATCTATCTATCTATCTATCTATCTATCTATCTATCTATCTATCTATCTATCTATCTATCTATCTATCTATCTATCTATCTATCTATCTATCTATCTATCTATCTATCTATCTATCTATCTATCTATCTATCTATCTATCTATCTATCTATCTATCTATCTATCTATCTATCTATCTATCTATCTATCTATCTATCTATCTATCTATCTATCTATCTATCTATCTATCTATCTATCTATCTATCTATCTATCTATCTATCTATCTATCTATTAAACTGGGTGGTGGGTTTACCTGATCCCTGATGGAGTAATCACAAACTATATGCTTTCGCTCTTTAATAAAATTGTAACTTGAAATATAACTTGTAAACTTTTGTACAAAATATAATATATTTATTATTAGTCCCTTGCAATTTATGTATCATTCCACCACTGTCCCTTAGGCAGAGAAGAGAGTACTCAAAGAGCACCTGAATCCAAGCCAGCAGATATATATGTGAAATATATCTAAATGACCATATTTGAGGGAAACAAATTTCTTCTCAATTGTTGAATTCAACACCTATCATTCAAAGTGCTATTTTGTTTTGTAGAAACACGGGCACCAGTTACTTACCCAGAGGATAAATAACATGCTTTAAACAATGGCCACTAATTCAATGCCTAAGATATATTCATGACTAGCTCAGCCACTTGTACTAGAATAATAAAATATTGTTTCAATTAGTGGTAAAAAAAAATTGACCGCCAAATTAAGCTTTAAGTTTCAAGATAATTTATTTTACTAAACATTTAGTATTCCACTTTTAAATTATTTATGTGAACTTGTTAACTTAGACAATGATAATAGTATATACAAAACTTATTTATATGAACAAGGACTTATCATAACTTTAGGCTCACACATATATAATAGCGATATAATATAACAAAGAATTAAATAATATTTGACATTTAAAATACAATGAAATCAATATAATCCAACAAAGAGTATTCCCATTCACAACATTTAGAACATGCACATCAATAGTTCATTTATGCATGCTATAGAGTTCATTATTATTTGACTCTGGGGGCTTCAAACTATGCAATGGCTCCTTTAGAAATAAGAATAAGAAAAATGTTATTACCTAGGATTTTAGAATGTGAATACTTCTTGCTGTTTGCTGTGTATTTTATTTTCAGTAGGACTTTGTTTTTCCCCTGGTTGCTGCTTCAAGTGAGAATATTTCCAGATGGCTGGATATGAGGTTTTCTTGAGGAGGTTTAATGCTTAGTATTCCAAAGTATTTTTCTTTAAGACATTTAGATATTGAAAGTGGATTTTCAAGTTGTTAGGCAGGCATTATTTTCACGGGCAGGTTAGCTGTTTCATTAGACTCAGGCTAGAGCAAAGTCATGTTTCCAAGGTTTCTAACACTGCATTGTCCACTGATCGATTGACTGATTTAATCTGATGTGATCTCACTGAACTGAACTGAACTCTTCCTCAACTGTAATCTCCACTGATTGTCCGATGAAAAACTGGACTATTTATTTACATGACCTGTTGTCATTTTGATATCCTCCAGCTATATCTGTTGTCAAAATTCCTTCCTTGTTTTTAAATGCATTCCTTTGATAAGCTTTTAATTACATGTTTTTGGAGATCTTTTAATTAGCAGCCATTGCAAATATATTATCTTTGTGGATTTTTAATTAGTAGCCATTGCCCCTTTTGTTTATATCATTTATGAGCATATACAATATTTAAATCTTTGAGAAACATTTCAATTACATGCTTTCATTTGTTTTTTTATATTTTTAACATACACATTTATCACTCGCTATTTACTCACATGTATATTTTTCTAATAAACTCAATATTAATTTTAAGATTACTTTTTCTTTCTTTAACCCAAAAAAGATATTTTTTACTTATTTGAAAATCAACTTCTTTTAATTTCCCCCAATTATGAATTAATTGTTTTTAGCAAAAAATTCTTTAAACTTCTTTTATAAACTCTTAACTTGATGTTCTAAAGCAACCCCCCCCTTCTAATTAATTAATTGTAACTTTTAACGACTAACCTTTAAACTTTTAGTTTTAAGTTTCTAAAGCAAACTGCATTTTGTTTGAAAAAAAAAACTCTATAGATTTTTATAAACTTATTTATTGATTTATTAACCTTGGCGTTATTTCTGATAATTTTATTTTAATAATTTTTTAGACAAAATTATATATATGTACAGATAAGATATCAGCACAATATATATATAAGATAAAATGCTTTTTCTATAATTGTCCTATTGCAGAGGCAAATGTTTCCCTGATAGTATGCCATAGAGAAATAATGAAAGAGAAGGCCATACTCAGCAGGCTGTTCTATTAGTGGATAATAAAGGTTTGAAAGTTTTTCCATATATGTTTTTACTGATACTAGATAAATTATATATGTTAGCTATTAGCCATCCAGGAAAAAAACTCCAAGCTTTTTGAAAAGAATTTTACTCAGCCTGCATTTAAGTAAAGTTCAGAGATATGGCAGTTAGTTAAACTACCTTTGCACCAGGAGAACCTTTATTATATACATATGCAAAGCTGACATTAAAAAAATAATTATTTTGATAATGCTATCTGCTTTTAAGATAAGTTCTGGCATCTATTGTTTGGACAAGCTCACACAAGATGGCGAAATTACTGCAGGAGAAATAGACATGCCACTTAATAGTAATGTGAAGTTTTGTTAGTATTATGAGGATATTCTTTCGATTCAGCATTTCTAATTTCTAGCTGAATATTTAACATACCCATTTACATACATGTATACAAACGTAGAAGAATCATAAAGCAATAGTAAAATTAATCCCATGAAGTATTACACAAAATCTTTTAAATCTTACAGTTCTATGTGTGTGTTACAAAGTTCGAAACTTACCAATTATTGTCTGTGTTTGATGTAGAACTTTATAATAAATAGATAGCACTGCTGGAAAATGTAATGGTAGATGGTGTGATATTTTATATAAATGTATACATGCACAAGTACATAAGTGCAGAAAATCTAAAAGTTTTTTACACATTTGCATATTTTTTTATAGTTACTAATTTTTTCCATTTGTAAATCACAAAGTAAATATATTCTAGGATGATTTTTCTCTGAAGAAAAAAAAGAGGAGGGCATCTCACCATAAATAAATGGATTAAATTATTGTTGTTTGAACATCAATTGAACTCAACAGTAATTGACTATATGCTAAATTATTGTTTGTATTTTTTGGTGTTTTCTTTTTTAAACATATTTTAATCTATAGATTTCGACTATTTGCTCGTATTCTTTAATTTTTAATCAACATTTTGTATTTTTTATAATTTTATGTTTTGATTTTCTGCTTTTTTTAAAAAAATATGTTATTTTTAATATCATTTCATTTTGTTTACATTTTTCATAAGTAATGTCATTACGATATTTAAACTTACAGTTACTGATATTCTGAAATCCGTAACAGATGTTTTATGTTCAGATAATCTTTTTTAAAATTTATACATTTTCTGTTTTCTCGTATTGAACTTTATTTTTGTTATCTCCAAATACTTTTAAAATTTAGTTTTATTTCGCCAATTTAAATGATGAATTCTTCTCTTTCTACTTTTTTTTTCATATGTCATAGCATCGTCCGGGAGGCGAACCCACAACCATCTGCAACCAACTACTTGCTTGCAAAAGGCTGCGATGATCTCTCAGCTAACAACGTTCTACTTTGAAGCATTATTGTATTAATATAATTAATATTTTTTAAAATAACATCAGCTACAACGCTAATAATTTTTTTATTATTCTAACTAACCGTTTCATAACGTAAGCTTGTGGTTAAGACCTGTAGAGTTCCTTACTATCGCATTTTTACGCGTACTTTGCTGAGGTTTACAGCCTTAGTAAATATTACTTACGTAATCAATATGCGTTTAAATAAATTTATAATTACTGTCTACATAAAATAACCTTCCATATGTATGTTAATAGGCTTGGTAAAGAATGTTAGCATTTTTTTCCTCTGTGGCTTAGTTAACTTTTGGTGCTAAGCACCATAATTATAGCTACATTATTTTGTTGGTTAGCTGCTTTTATAATACCTTTATTTTTAATATACAAATAGACTAAATTACATATTTGACCAGTTGATAATTGGTTGCTATTAGTTCTTTCGTTTATAAGATAGTTGTTATTTGCAATATACCAAGCCTCTTTAATTTTCTTCTTTCTGTTATCACATTCTAAACATATTGTTGAATATTTGGGGAAACATTGCTGTGTCTGTGTTCTTTTTCATGATATGAGAACACAGATATATATATATTCTGAGTTTTTGTTTAGGCATTTGTATAAATACTTGTGCTGTATGATTCTTGTGATGTTGGTCTGCGATCCTCCATAATCCTGAGCTGTTGTACTATTTTCAAGATTTCTTTCTTTTGTAGTTTATTTTTGATATTGATGATGTGTCTATTGGGTCTGTCTGTTATTCAAAAGCTTATGTTGTAACATTAGCAAGTAGTTTTTATTTTATTTACATTTTTGATATGTGTGACATTGGAATCCATTGTTTGTTGTTATCATATCAGCTTAAGTTCTGTTTTATTTTGGTGTTAAATCTTTTAAGTTTTTAGTTGAGTACTTCTTGGCTGTAAACTATGCTGTTTAGGTCTTTTATGTAAACTTTGCTATTGGGTTTGGAGATACATTGATTTTCATTGAAGAAACTTTTGGAATCAGCTAATTTATATGAAATTTGGATTTTTGATTGTGAATGGATTGTTTGTTTTTAATTGTTTTATTATTACTTGTAGTTTAATTTGCTTTTGTTTCTATTAATTATTCATTCTAGAAATTTAATGCCTTTTGTCATGTTTTTATTTTTAATAGATCATTGTAATGATGATTTGACAATTGGTTGTGCATTTTATTATTTTTTGTATAAATATGTTGATGTTTTTCTAAAAACGCTGGGGTAATAAACAATTTATACCAGTATTAAGCTGCATATAATTTCATAGATTAGTGATTCCATTGGCCATGGGTCATTCACCCTATAGTATTTATTATTGAATTTGCTGTGTTGTCTTTATCAATCCATTCTAGTATATGAATGATGAACTCGCTTTTAGGTTTGTTATAAACCCCTTTCATTTAATAAATTTTATATTTATTGATTTTTTGTAAGGTAGTAATTTGTACTATTCTGTTCAATGATGCAATTCTGCTGTCTTTTATATATGCATGTTTGATTGCTTGCACCAGCTTAAAGATGATTTTATGGTAAATTTACCAAATCCTATTTGCTTTTTTAGCCATTCTGTGATGTTTGTGGCTTTGTAGTAATATAACTCCACCAAAATCTATAATTAGTCATTGGAAAAAATTCTCTTTGAGCAGCTATTGCAGGCCACAGATATATCTTTAAATATTCTATTCTGTTATATGCTCAATTTCTATATTTTCTTAATTTAGTGTCTATAAATTTATATTTCATAGTTTTGATTTATTGAATTTAACTTCTCAATTTGTTGGTTAGTATTATGTATATCGTCTAGTATAAATCTGTTTCATTTGTTTTCTTTTAGGAAAATTATTTTATTTTCTGTTGTGAATATATAAAAGTTTTGGATTTCTTTATTCTTTTATTTATAGATTTTTTAGGCACCAATCTTAGTGTTTACATTATGTCTTTAAATATTGCCTTTGATTGAGGTGTTTTCATATATAGCTTCAAATTCTGCAATGGTCTCTAGGTGTAAATTTTTCTAATGATCTGCCCATGCACATCTGACCATATTCCATTAGTGAACTTAGTTTTTCTAAAGTGATTGTTTTTCTTAGGTTACTGATGCTACTGTCTGCATTGGTGTTTATTCTAATTTCAGGTTTTTTGCAAAGAATTTACATATTCTGGTATACTCAATGCCCGGATTTTTTGATAGAGTTTTACAATATAATATTATTTGCTGAGGTAATTCATAGCATCATATTAGTCTTATTTTCCTATTTGTTCATGTGTTAAGTTTTATTCTGCATCCTTTTACGATGTATTTTAATAATTGTATTTTGATATAGGTCATTACTTTATCATGTTGGTGGGTGTATCAATCCAATGGGAGCATTTTGGAAATACCTGTTTCTTTAAGCATTTACTTATAAATTATATTTATTCTAGTAGTTTATGATGTTTTTTCTTATATATAATGCTATTCTAAATTGTAACTGATTGTTCATAATTAATGTATAGTTTTCTTTTCATTGTTTATATGTATGTTAGTATGCCTAGTAAAATGTATTATTCTTTTCCTATCAGTTTTCTCTTTGGCATAGTGCATTTCCAATGCTGCACATATAATCATATCTGTATCATTTGTCAGCTGCATTTATAATGTCTTATTATTATTTTTTATATGTAAATAGGTTAATTTACATATTCCTCTCAAAAATACCTGGATTTAAAGGATTTCTTATCAGAAAGCAATAACTCTGCCAATATGAAGTATTCCAAAAACACAATATCAAAGCAAGTTACAGCCAAGGAGCACTCAAAAAAAATTAGAAGACTTAACATCAAAATAAAGCAGAGCTTAAGATGTCAAAATAATAATAAACAACAGATCATAATGTCTTATATACCAAAAATGGCAAATATAATAAAACCATTTGTCAACAAATATACGATAGCTTCCAAATACCAGGAAGCCTCAATATGCTGGTCAACAATATCAAAGACACACTATAAAAAGGATTCCACAAATAGCCAATGTATTTCATAGCTATGGCCCAGGATGCACAGCTCTATATTATAAAGAATCATGGTCTGACATTACTACAGTAATCATGAAAATGAGCAAAAAAAAAACTCAATATATAACTGCATTCTCAGATCTTAAAAAAGGTCATGGGCACACCTTTGATCCACAATGGCAAAAAGAGGAATGTAGATGTGGACTGACTACATTGGAAATAACAATGCTATAAATGAAAAAGATAATAGCACCTGATTATCAAACCATTGAAATATTTAAATTAGTCTATTTACATATTAAGAATATTAACAAGGTAATGTAAAAGTAGCTAACTGATTGAATAATTCAGCTATGATTATATTGCTCAGCACCAAAAGTTCACTAAGGTGAAGAGAAAATGGATAAAAGAAAAATAACATGTCCCCTTACCCACTAACATACATATGCAAAATTATTAAAAATAAACAATGAAGTGTAATTAAAATTATCTATAGGGACTCTGATTTTTAGCAAATTTTTTTATTCTCTTTTTTTTTTGTCATTCAGGGTGTACTTTACCAAACAATAAATACCAAATGGTGATGTTTAATAAATCGCAATCCATTGCTATTGTATCTAAATATCCCCAGACTAGTTTCTTGCTTATGGATTTCATCAATGAGAAGCTTTCTGAATATTTTTGACTCATGAAATTAGGTTTTTTGAATCTAATACACATTTTATTTAGCAACTGTTTTTTTATTCTATTAAGCTACAAAACCAAACTGGAATATCCACTCTTATTCATTTGCATAGATATATAAATCTGAAGGCAATTCAGTTTCTAAGTTATAGTGATCTTAGGCATCTTTATTCTTTGATAAAAAAAATAGTGAGAATAATTTGGAAGCTGAGATCATGGAATGTATTATTGATCAAGTTGATTTTTATGTCCAGCATGATTTGGTTTAGTGGCAAAGTGTAACACTCTATCAAAATCCAAAGAGCATCCTACAGTACTACCATTAATATTTTACTTTTATGTTATGATACTGTTCTGACACATATATACATTTTTATTTAGTTGCTTACAGTGGAATGACATTTGGATTACTAATATATATATATATATATATATATATATATTAGTAATCCAAATCCAAGGAGCATTCTACAGTATATATATGCCAAATGTATTGTACAAGCAAGTCAAGTTGGTGAAAGTTAATTTTACAGTAGTAGAAAAAGAAATTAAAATGACTGTTAAATGAAGAAATACATTTGTCCCAGCGATGAATCTGAGTCCTCATTGATAAAGAGAACAAAACCCAAAATTATTTGTGGACATTAGTACATTCCCATTCATGTGTTACCCACCGTTACTCAGAATTACAATAACTGGCACTAGCGTAGAGATGAGGAAATATTTTTTTTCTACATAAATATATAAACTAGATTATATATGTATGCTTTATTAGAGTTTACCTTTCATCTTTTGTGGCGTAGTATAAGATTTCAATTTATGTTATTGAATGTTATTTTTGCTTGATACAATCTTGCTGGGAATATTAAATGTAAAGAAAATTGGCTTTCTTTTTATTGCATGCTCTTCTTAATACGATATTTCATTTCTATAAAGAAGTTATAAAAACTCATAATATTATACCTGCCTTCTTGAATATTAACTACGACTTTTTCAATTTACCACGTGAGTACTTGGCTTGAAAAATAAAATAAAAATTACTGATATTTAAAATGTGACATTTATAAATAATAAAACCTACCTGGCCCTAGATAAAAAAAAACACAATTTCTTTCCCATGTCTACAAACTGATCAAATTCAGTAAGGATCTTTTTTTTTTCAATTAGTTGGCTCAACGTCAATCCAGATACTATTCACCATTTGTTATCGAATGAGTATCTATCTATTATTATCTAGAAAATATAAAACGTAGAAGGAAAATGGTGTGTTTTTATATACTCTGAATTAAAAACGAAACTCTTCACACAAGTACGATTAAATATTTATTAATGCTTATATACAATATATATTTGCATATATTTTACATAACACATCTACTGTACTGTATGCCAGATATGCTGGCTAGGTATATTGCCTAAGTGCTTGACTCCTGATAGGTTTATATTCTAAAAGCTTCCAGTTTAATGTGAACTTGCCATACTTTTTTAACAATATTATAGACAACATGCACACTGCTATTTAGCTCTGATAGGTTTTGACTGTTTTTTGACTTTTACTTCCAAATGAAATGCCTATTTATAGATAGAATCTCTTCCATAATAAGAACAATTGAATTCACTGAGTCTCATTACTTATTGCTCTTGGTAGAAATAACTTGATACTAAAAGGAAATATGCCTATGTGTTTAAAAAGGAAAATTTTTAATAAATGTGTTTTACCAGTTCTTACTTATGGATCTGAAACTTGTACACTTAATAGAAGAGCAATATAGGGACTTTCAGACCACTCAAAGAAGTATGGAAAGATGCATGTTAGGAGTAACAAGAAGTGATTGAAAATGCAATATATGGGTAAGAGAACAAACAGGTATTACTGACCTCATTGACAAATTAAAAGACTGAAGTGGAGTTGGGCTGGACATATTGATAGAAGAGATGATAATAGATGGACAATTGGAAATCTTAAACTGGATTCCAAGAGATGTGTGCTGAGGTGATGTGGAGAAGTGAAGCTAAAGTACAGAGAAGAGGGTTGATGATGATGACCTGCCATTGGATACATTTTATCTAATCATAAATCCATTGTTTGCAGAAAGAATGCTGAATCTGATCAAGATAAGATTTAATCTGGATGAGGTTGAGTCATAACATTCCACCCCCTGAATGATTAAATAATGATATAATTTAAAAATATTTGTAAAATTATTTGCGTCCACAGCATTTATAATAAAAAATGAGGAAATGATTTTCAAAAACATATTATTGCAAAAAAAAAAAAAAACAACAGATACCAAATTTTTAACTTTCTGGTGAAGAATCTGATTTTTGAAAAACATCCTGAGTCTAGCAATAAACAGGCAAAACTCTCCATACAGTATTACCACTCAGTGTAATTCAGAGTAATCAATGGATGCCAGAAGGCTTGTGAATAAAATCGCTATCTAGTGCTTACTCATCCCATATCCCTAAACTCATTTCTGGCTTGTGGCCTTCATCAGTGAGAAGCCTTGGATCTGAGAGCACTGTATTTAGTTTCTGGCTTATGGTCATCATTAGTGAAAAGCCCTGAATCTGGCAGCATAGGATCTAGGTGCAGTGCTCTTAGATCCAAGTCTTCTCAATGATGAAGGCCACAAATCAGAAACTAGTTTAGGGATATTAGATAAGGAGGCACTAGATGGGGATTTTATGCACAATTCTTTCAGCAACCATTGATTACTCTTTCTTGCATTGAATAGCAATACTGTATGAAAAGTTTTACCTATTTTAATAACAGTTATAAGAAAGCATAAGAAATGGTGATCATGTGATGTTTAAAGTCCAGCAATAAGTGTGAACATTAGAGGTAGAACATAAATAAATAAGAAACAAACAATTTAGGCAGTCCAGTCTACTGTGATATATTTATAGACTCAACTAAAGAAGCAATATTGTAGTGAACCAATGAAGAAAAGAAAGTGCTGATTAAAACTATTTCCACTGTAACTTGAATAGCTGTATCTTGGTGATTGTTTTACAATATTTTTCAATACTAAAATTCAATCTAGCAACTATAAGAAGACCATTTAGTATGTATGACTAGAAAGTAACAAAAACACCAGTCAAAACATTTGGAGTGATGAAATTGGATCCAGAAGCTAATGCTGAAGTTTTCTAAAACTAAGTATTGCTTGCTCTAATCATATCATTAGTAATAAAGTGGTCCATGCTGTAAAAACCTATGAGAACTACTGTCACCAATAATTGGAAGAACTAATGAAGACATTATAAATATATTAAAATAAAAATATCTGCAGAAAATCATGGTTTAGAACTGTTGAAATATTTCATGTGGAATGATCTTATCATTATAGATATTATAAGGCCTTCAGTTAAAAAAATTCTTATTATTTTATTATCTTTAATATTTTGTACAATTTTATATATTTATTGTTAATAAATTATTTTTTTATCAATTCATTTGTTTTGTGTTTGTTTATCAAACTCTATCCAAACATCTTGATATTAACAAGAATTATACTATTACTATCCACAATCCTGAGAAATCATGCAACATACTGTGGACTACAGAATTGGTGGCAATAATTTATTAAAAGTGATTGGGTGTTACTATGTTTTCCTAAAGTAAACTTTTTATTTAGAAGGTTTGGCACCTTAAAGTTTCAATTATTTATTTTTGAACCTAAAAAAACAAATTGAAAATAATTTTGTCAGGAAGTGTACTTAATTTAAACCCTCCATATTATGTTATAAACATCATCATGATATTGGTTAATATTATCATATAACATTTGTCTGGAATCATTTTTATTGAATTTTATTAATCATTCAACTTTCACAATATAATATAATTTGGAATAAAAATTTACTATTATATATTTGTATATTTTTGGTTCAACTGAATTGCCATTACAATATGAAGTACCTCACTGTATGTATATCGATGAACATATGTTCAATTGGGAGAATACAAAAATATTAAGTAAAGAGAGAATAATTGAAAAGAAAGGATTTTATCTTTTTAGCGTACGCTATACCTTACTGATTTTATAATAATTCAACAATGTTGGGCTGAATACAGCGGAGAATCTCAAACCCAAACACAAGATAGAATCTTTATAAAGATGAGAAATATGTCTTATCTTTAACCTAAATTCTGATTTATATAGGCCAATCTGAAGCATCTTGGTTTGAGAGAAAGAAGATGGTATTTTTTTCATTTTTACACCCATTATTTTCTTACATATTTTCTCAAACCAAGATGCTTCAGATTCATCTATATAAATCAGAATTTAGGTTAAAGATAAGATAGCTGCTCTTATCTTTATAAAGTCTCTAACTTGTGTTTTGGTTTGAGAGTTTTCTCTGCATTCAACATGACAACATTGAATTATTATAAAACCATTAAAGCGTATATGTTAAAAAGGTAAAATCCTTTCTCTTTAATTTCATATAATTTCTGAATCTGAACATAAAAGAAAGTTATAGTAAAAAAAATTGAAGAAACTACTTATATGATAATTAGTGTGGTATCCACTAATTAATTTTCTTTTTAGGAAAAAGTGAAGAAGTCATGAGAAATTTCTATTGTCTTTGGCAGTATAGCCTAGCTGATTAGAACATCACCTTAATTTAATATTCATGAATCCAAAGGTCCAGATTCATTTTTCTATACTAAAACAATCATTGGTTAAATCAGCGCCATCTGAAGAGACAATAATTTGTTGGCTTATTACTAACAAGTCAATGCATTTGAAAAGTTGAAATAATGTTTCATGTTTTCTAATGACAATTAATATTAGATGATAGAAATAATTAAACATATAATTACTACTAAAATGCTATCATCAATATAAAAATGCAACTGTCACTATTATAATTATATAATTTGATATGATGTAATACAGAAATGAAAATTTTTACTCATCAGTCATTTTTTCATTTTACAGAAAAATGTCACTTGAATAATCCTTAAGTAAAATATCAAACTGTCTCAAGATAAAAGTAAAATTCATGATGTTATTACTTAAAATATCTTGCTGCTTTTTTAGGATCTTAAAGACATGAATGAAAAAATTAGAATTACACTACAACTAAATGGATCCATGAATTAATACTGGAAGGAATTATTGATATGTGAATACTTATAACCAAAAATCACAATACAATCCTTCAAAAAATCAATGAAGAGGAAATCATATGTTTGAATAATCAGGGGAATAGAGCTGTCCATTCTGAGATCCATGCATGCAATCTTATCAGATGAACAGCCACTTTAAATAATTGCTTCCTGAAGTAAACATTCAGTATAGAAATAATGGGTTCTTAACATAAAAACAGAAAAATAGCTTGCGGTGTAAAAAGGCTAATTACTTAGGCTTATACATTGGACTATTTCCATCCTGTAACATTAAATATTGGATGTCTTCAGAAGTTGAAATTTTATTTGAATTTTGCAATTACATTCAACTGATAATAATATTAAGCACAGGTTAGTAAATACATAATGTTTCAAATAGTATTATTCTGCTCTCTTGTTCAGATGTTGTTGGCCTAATCAGTGGCAGTACTAGCATGGAAATTGAACCTGATTTTTAGGTTTTTAAATACTGATCTTTAAGGTGATACTTTAAATGAATGATCCAGGGCCAACCCCATGACAGTATTGGTACCATTCAAGTCAGCAATATTTGAAAAAATGAGAATAATATTTAAAATGGGTATAAAAATGTAAATAAAGTTCAAATATTTTTTTAAAGGCATTCAATTTTAATATTAAGATAGTCCAACACATGATATCTTCTAAAATGTTATCATCATAAACATTCAGGCTTCTAATTTTCCCAATAACTGGACCACTTGCTTTAGTGCTTCTCACTTCTCATCTTTATACAAATTGTCATCTCCCAACTGTATACATGATAAAAAAGACTATATTTCTTTAGGCAGTTACATTCGTTTGATCTAATCATTACTTTCCAAGGGCTCATTGTAGGTACAAAGTATTTGAATATTTTACTCTAATATAAGTGAAGGCCTTATTTTTAGATAACTTGACCATTTTCAAGATGGTAATTCTGGCTTAAAAATATGAAAATAATATTGAATATTTCACTGATCTTATCTCTTTATCAACTGTTACTATTATTCCTGAGCCCCTGTAGATTAGTCTTCAATAGATAATGAAAAGTTATTACGGTTATGTTCATTTCTCAAAAAAAAAAAAAAAAACATTCGATTTTTTTCACGAATGACGTATTAATATTATTGTAGATTAGATTGAAATACTGAATAATTTTATCCCAGTAGAATACAATAATTTGTTAATAAAAAGCAGGTTGTTTTTTTATTTTATTTTGATCAACAGACCCAGAGAGGATTATGAATTGATGTATATATAGATAGTATATAGATGACACACACACACATACACACACACACACACACATATATATATATATATATATAAAATATAAAAAATAAATAGATAATTAGACAAACCAGTAGCTACATGTGTAGGTAAATATACAGGTAAATTAAATAAGAAAAGAAAATAAACAACTACAGATAGTCAGATTGTCAGAAACACAAATAAAGTAAAAGATAAACAGATAGAAACACACAGAAAAATATAGATGAAAAGATAAACAGGTAAACACATAAAAGAAAGAAAAAGATAGAGAAAATAATTGAGAAATAAATAGATAGATAGATAGTAGCAAAACAAATGGCCACTAAAATTAAACGATAGATGAACAGATAGGCAAACAGAGAAATAGACAGAAAAATAAATAGATAAATTGTTCTCAAAATAATAAGACAAATATTGTGATCAAGGTTGGTATTACACAAATATATATTCTCATAGAAAAAGGCAGATGTAAAGCTATATATATATGTAGACAGAAAGAATTAAAAAAATCATGCAAAAGAAAAACTAATCGTAGTTTATTAATATCATAACTAAATACCCCCTCCTCCTTATTTCTAGCAGAAAATGTTGATAGAGTATCTGTGAGTTCAGAATCTGTAACTAATTGTGCTCTAGAATGAATAATTACTAACAGTAATCCAGGTTAATAGCAAATTATAATAGCTCAACAAGTTTATTAAATTAATATGAAGGTATTACCAGAGGATAAATAGAACCATTTTACACATGAATGGCTAATTAAGATAATGAAAAAAATGTAATTTCAAAATAGAAGCAATATTTCAATGGTAAATTACAAATAATCCTTTTTGTCTTTAATATCCTATCAAATAAAAATAATTTTATAAATTTATTAATAAAAATTTAATGTCTTTTTTTATAACCGTATTTTTTTTTTTTGCAAAAAAATAATTAATTGTAGTAATGACTAATGGGATTGAGAAATATATTTAATTAATCAAAATTTTTCACATGTCTATAGTAGATTTTTTTAAAGTACATGTATAAATGAGTAATAAAAGTATAAAATTTTTACACTGAAAAAAAGAAATATCATTTATAAGAAATGTGCTATAATATATAAGAATAATTGGTTATTATTATTATTGTTCTTGTTACTATTATTATTATTATTATTATTATTATTATTATTATTATTATTATTATTATTATTATTATTATTATTATTATTATTATTATTATTATTATTATTATTATTATTATTATTATTATTATTATTATTATTATTATTATTATTATTATTATTATGATTATTATTATTATTATTATTATTATTATTATTATTATTATTATTATTATTATTATTATTATTATTATTATTATTATTATTATTATTATTATTATTATTATTATTACGTTTCAATAAAGGCTTTATTGATCTCAATGGTTTACATAAGTTTACATCTAGAAAATTTTGAAATTTAACATACAATGAATAATATTAGGGTAAACACATATAAATGAATTTAGTGGTTACACTTTGTGGTTAATGGACTATAACAATATAAAAATTAAACAAGCAAAAATAATCAGAGTTCTAAAGTTTGAGGAGCTTATTCAGTTTTGTCCGCATATCACTTTGAATGTTAGTTGTATGATAGTTTTTCTTTGTAGCATTCACAGCATTGATGGTTGTTTTAACAATGACCATGTTGCTGCATATAAGTGGGGGTTGGTTATTATTTTATCTCTATTTCGAATGTGTAGCAGTTTGTTGCTAAATGTAGCTGGGTGTCGTCTGGTGTTATTGCCAATTAAAGTACATCGGGTGCACCAATACGCATATAGAACAAATGTGGCTGCCCTAATGCTAGGTATTGATCTTCCCTGAAAAGCAGCTATTATGTGATTAATGATTGTACCCGGTTTTCTGTAGGTGTTACATATCATGTCGTGTTTGGTTAAGTGCTACACATTGATAAATAAAGTGGTCCAGTGTCTCTTCTGCTCGATGGCAGAGTCCACAGAAGGGGTCAATAGATATATACATTCTTTTATGATAAAGAAAGTGGGTTGTTGGCAAGGCAATGAGATTGATTTTCATGATAAAATCAAAGTATTTGGGCTCTAGAGCCCATTTTTTATATTCCTTGAGTAGTCTCTTGTTGTTAATTCCTAGCATAGGTTGTATAACATTAGTATCTGCTTCTCTGTTTATTAAACCATAAATATCCCAGTATGAATACTTATGCAAATACTGTTCTGGAATCTTGTCTGTGGTTTTGCATTGGTATATAATGTTGGTGAAAAAGGAACCTTTTGGAGGTGGTCTATCTGTTGGAGTAACTTCTAGCAAGTGGTTAATTTTGGGGTATTTGGCAAGTATTGTGATTATTGAGTTCCTTAACTTCTGTATATGAAAAACATTGATGTTTTTATTAAAGGTTGGCTAAGTTTTTTTGTGGAAATTGCTACTGTTTTTCTGGCCCAAAGTAGTTTATTATATATGGTTTTAATTTTTGAAATGAACCCCTTTGAGAATGAAATAACCGGTACATAGTAAGTTATTTTGGTTGTGATAAGCTGGTTAATTAACTGTACTTTGGAATATAGTGAAAGATATGCCTTGGACAAGGAGTTTATATTTTTTGTGGCTTCTTCTTTAAGTTTATTTTGGATATGACATCTCATTCCTGTAATTCCCATATGAAATGGGAACCCAAGGAAAGAGTTTGGTTTTGATTTGTAAATTGATGTACAGGGTTTACCAGTGTATAGAGACCAGGCTGTGGTTTTTGCTGGATTAAATGATAATTCATATTTTTGTGAATATTCTTGTAATATCTTTTGGAGTTGCGGTATTTGTTTTTTTGATGTTAGGAATATGGTAACATCATCCATATAGGCAATGCAAGTAGTGCGCTGTGTTGTGTCTGGTATCTCGATCCCAGTAAATGCATTTTGTATGCTTTTAATAAGGGGATTGATGTAAAATATAAACAATAGTGAACTAAGAGGGGATCCTTGGGATATAGATTTGGTGGGTAGTGAAGAGCGGTGAGTTTCTTCCATTTAAAGTTATATGGATCTCTCTGTTCAGAAGCAGGTTAGCAATTATATATAGATGTGTTCTAGGAATTTCTGTGTCTTTTAGCATTTTTAGAAGTGTGTATATATTGACGTTGTTGTGCAGCTTGACATAGAAGCTGCACAACAACGGGTCCGTATTTTTTCCGCTGTTTTACTGTTGCTAGAATTGCTTTGAAGAATAAAGCTGCTTCTGTTGTTGAAGAGTTTTTCTTTGCATATTGTGCTTCGGAGATAAGTGGCATTATATACGGTTCAATTTCATCTTTAATAATTTTCTCCAGAATTTTGATTGGCAAAGGTCCCATAGATATTGGTCTGAGGTCTGTAATAGGTGGAATAATTGCTTTCTTTTTATTATAGGGTACTATGGCTATTGGATAGACACCCTCCATGGGTTGAATTTGTTGTGCTAGATGGTTTGCTAACTGACATAAATATTCTGTTGTGAATTTACTTAGATGCTTTAATACAAACAATGGAACTCCAGGTAGTCCTGGAGTTCCATTGTTTCGAATAGTATTTAGTTTTGTTGTGAAGAGATCTTTTGTGAATGGGGTTTTTGTCTCTGGTGGGCCAAACAGATTATGTGGTATTTTATATGGTTGTCTTTCTTGTAATTTTTCTTTAAAATATTCAAAAATTGGCATAATCATATTGTGTCCTGCATATGTTCCACTATTTGTATATTATTACTATTATTATTATTATTATTATTATTATTATTATTATTATTATTATTATTATTATTATTATTATTATTATTATTATTATTATTATTATTATTATTATTATTATTATTATTATTATTATTATTATTATTATTATTATTATTATTATTATTATTATTATTATTATTATTATTATTATTATTATTATTATTATTATTATTATTATTATTATTATTATTATTATTATTATTATTATTATTATTATTATTATTATTATTATTATTATTATTATTTTGTTGTTGTTGTTGTTGTTGTTGTTGTAATAATAATTCAATTCAATTTAATTTATTTGTAAATAACAGCCACAAGTATTTCCAGTAGTAATATAATAATATATATGTATTTATCTATAGGTGTTCCTTGCATAATAAATAATAATAATAACAACAATAATAACAACAACAACAACAACAGAAACCTGGTCACGCAAAGATGATACAGCACTCATAAAATTAAAAAAATACCACATTGATCACATACCAGTGTCGATATCACAGACTATTGCAACACTACCATGAGAACTGCTAACCCTAACCTATGTTATGTGGGTAATCCAACCACATAAAACTAAACCTGGTTTGCATCTGTAGATACAACAGTATAGAGCATGTAAAATTTATGTAATCTTGTGTAAGTCAATAACTTTATATATGTAAATCTACAACTACAGCTTGCTAATGTAACTATGGCAATCCAAGTTATGTAAAACCCTTGTAACTAATCCACACTATGTAAAAATTCCTGAAATCTTGTGTAAAGCAATAAATCAATTTTTATATATGTAAACCTACAACTACAGATTCCCCTTGTAAACACAACAACTCTCTAAGACAAAGTTTATCTGTGAAACATCATCATCATCATAATAGTAGTAGTAGTAATAGTTCTGAAGAAAATCTTTATACTGTCAGTAACTAAAACAAAAGGTGTTGGGATTTAAACAACTAAGAAATTAAGAAAATCTTCACAATATAAAAGTAAAATAATTTATACACTTTAAGAAAACAAAAATAAATATTTTGAAATAATAGTTAATAAAAATTATATAGTGATTGGAAATTTTTATCAAAAAACCTTAACTAATCAAAATTGTAAACAGAAACTTATAAAGCCTAATATAACTATTATCAAAAAAATACTGCAAGAAAATGGACATCACAAAAACCAATATTGATGTATGATAATAAAACATATACAATGTTGCCAGTAGGATCATATGCCAGCCCACAAAAACAAAATCTGAAGACTATCAAACTGTTACTAAGCTTATATCTGGATAAAAATATATTGCACATATGTGTATTAGTTATAACCAAATGTACAAAATAATATAACTTTGAGAAACAATTTAAAACAAACCAATGGACTAACAAATGCTAACTAAATCCATGTAAATATTGTACTATAAACTTTTACAAACAATTCATCTCTCAACCAAGTTTTATCTACAAAGACTCATAAAGTATTTATTTAAACATAGTATATTCAATCCTCATGAATGCCAATGTAAGCCATTATATATGGAAAGTATTAATGTAACATTGTTCTGGCAATCTCAATAGAGTTTCTTTTTTAATCATTACATGATGACGATGATGATGATGATAATAATAATAATAATAATAATAATAATAATAATAATAATAATAATAATAATAATAATAATAATAATAATAATAATAATAATAATAATAATAATAATAATAATAATCCATTTATTTAAGTATTAAAAAACACCATATAGCCAACTACAGTTTGCACCTTAAAAAATAAATGCATATAATAATAATAATAATAAAAAAGTAATATTCAAAAAAATAAAATAAATACATACATATATAAATAAATTAAGCAATCATCTCACTTGAAATCAATAATATTACAAAATTGCTTATAATTTAAATTAAAATGATTATTATTACCAAAAATCTGATCATATATAGAAGGTAAGCTGAATAAAGAACAACAAATTTGAATATAACAGACAATAGCAGACTGTATATCATACTCATGAGATCTAATTGTAATAGATTAAATTATATCAGATAGTATAACTTGTTGATTGATGATTTTATAAAGATATTTAAGATCCCTATATTTCAACCTGGAAGAAAGATAAAGAGTAATTTTATTTTCCAGAGAAACATCTTTGAAAAACTTATTAAAAACTGATTATGATAAATGACATCATTGTTTAGAATTAGGACTCCAAATCATTGAACAATGGGGGAAAAATCAATGAGAAAAATAATTTCAACTTTGTATCATCAGCAAAATGATAACCATGCCTAATGATGGCACTCGTAATTTTAAAAGCTTTGCTAATGATCATTTCTAAATGAGGAAGAAAAGATTCATTACTAGAAAATAAAACTCCCAGATCTTTTTGGGATTCAACAGAATTAATTATGTGAGAATTAATAAAATAACAAAAATTTAAAACTTCAGATTTTTTAGAATATGAAAGAAGAGAATATTCATTAAAATTAACTGACATATTAATCACACCAAGCATTGAAGTTATAACAAATGTGATCCTTCTAAAGATTTTACAGCCATCAGCATAGTATAAAAGATAAGAATATTTCAGATAATGCTTGACAACATTAATATAAATGTTAAAAAGCATGGGTGCTAAAATCCTATCCTGAGAAACACTAAATTACATTCAAAATTAAATGAAATATTATTGAATCTGATATATTGTAATGGTATTATTTATCAATCATTCCATTTCATCTACTATGTTCCATAGTAATATCTTTTTCCCTAATTTAAACCCATTCAAACCCATCCCAATTCAGGTATATAAGCTTCTAATAACTTATTTTAATTATAATAGCATATATTTATGTGTATGTGCATATATTTGTATAGCTGCAGCCATCTAATACCCATATTAATATTTGTGTGCATATAATGCATAAGCTGTTATAAATTTAAAATTTAATAAACTATAATTTTAATTAAGAGTATGAACATTGTTATATGCATGTAATTACCTACATATATGTGTGAAAGAAGCAATTGTGCAATAGATTTAAAAGCATTACAACTCTTTTAAATGAATTTAAATTGCATTATTTTTAGTTAAAACCTCTTTATTTAAAGGCATTCATATATAAAATTCAATTTCTGTGGTGGTCCTACACACACACACATATATAAGAAAATGTTTACAGACTTAAACTCTTTTAAAAAAAGGTTATCTATTTTTATAAATTTGTAATTGTTAGAAAACTATCTGCAAGTAATTAATCAAACTTGGAGACAAAATTTTAATGTCTTTTAAAAATAAAAACTAAGAACAAAGAATGATCTGTTTGACTGTTATTGTTTTTGCCAAGAAATGACCAAAAGGTGTCATTTTTATGCATTTTAAATTACCAAGAAAATTTTGTAAAAGTTGTAAACAAGTCACTCAAGTTATCAAGTTCTCAGATATAAATAACTTTAAATTTTGTATAGAGGGTTCACTCATTAACTTTTCTACCATGAAAACCTTTGGGTAAAGTAATCACTGCCTCTTCCTTGGTGGAGAATGGTCCCTGCTCAAGAAGTTCAAGACCTACAGTCTGCAGAAAGCATCAGAAACAGATTAGCCCAGCTGAGTAAGATGGTTATCAGCTACAGAAGCTTCAACAATGAAGACATGGTAACAATTTTTTCTGCAGAGCTCTTTAAAATAACTCTAAGAAATTTATAAATGAATCTGTAAAACCATTAAGCTAGCTAATATTAATCATGCATAAAGTTTTAAATTGTAATAATGTTTTCATAACTGATTCAATCTGTAAATTATGATTTAAAATTATGCTAAAATTAATAGCTGTAAACTTGCTTATTTTTTTATAAATCTGTAAATGCTTGTTAATAATAACTTATTTCATTATTATTCTATCTTCTAATCTGCAGTCATGCCTTCCTTATTGTTTTATATATATTTATTTTATAATTTATGCTATGCCCAGTTCAGAATGGAGATTGATTTTTGATTTTATGAATCGAAGATTGATTCTATGAATAAAGTTTGAGGAAGAGATGATTAGAGGCTCTCTCATAACTAAGTAAGATTGCTCTTTAGCACACACAAATAAATCTCTACTCTGAAAACCTAAATATATTTGTTAAGCTATTATGTTTAGCTTATTATTATTATTGTTGTTAAAATTAGGTTTGCAAGTTAATAAAGTAATTAGTTAATAAATACAAGAATGAGTTATGAAGCATATTATACATATTGCTTTGACCCTCTTTTAGTTATATTATAAACTATGCAGATTTATTAATAACTCAGATTACTTTTAAGTATTCCTTTTATCATGTTTTGAGAATGCTAATTATGAATTGGCATACAGAATTTTGCATACTTTGAAATTATTAATATTATGTTTAGCATGGTGAATGTGTCTTTAGAAAGCGCATACATGCATATATGCCTTGCTGTATGTTTTATATGAATGGGCTTCACATCTCCTTAGTTCAGACAGCTCTTCATTAGAACAGGAACATGAGGGTACAGATTATTATAAGTTGCTCTGATCACCAAACTATGTGCAATCTATTCACGGCAAGTTGTATGGTCCATGGGAATCAAGTACTTGGGATTGAATCCCCTGAGTAACTACACATTCAAGACACACACCTTTCTAGTAATATATATATATATATATATATATATATATATATATATATATATATATATATATATATATATATATATATATATATATATATATATATATATATATATAACACCATAGTATCTGAAGTCATACTACAAAGCTTCAGTTCATCCCTCCACAATATAATATTTCAGCATTGAGGTAATCTGATTTGCATGTATATAATCTGTATAAAGAATTTATTGCAACTTGTTAAGTGTTATTAAATGACTTTTATTAAATGTTATAGTGATAAATAATCATTCTTGCACCGACTTAACCATCACAAGCCTAACAGGTGAGTCATAATAAAATTAAGACATAATTGGACCATAGATTCTAAAATTGTAATAAACTCTTTTGATATATAGTGAATCAGATGAAATACTGTGTTCAGGCTTGCTCATCATTGTTTACACCTGCATGTGTCCTACAATGCACTCTTGTTTATTTCATTTATATTTATTAATTAAAAATATATTAAACTATAACCACTGTGTTGAATTTCATTTGTAATCCATCCCAAATCTTAGTTAAGTTTTTTAAAACTAGTCTTACTTAATAATATATGCATTATTTAGCCACACAAACTAAGAAATTCTGAGTGTAGACTCATATATGTCACTCATAGTGTAGTAAGTCATAAAGTGTTTGTGGAGGAGCTGATGTGCAGTCATATTCGAGGTCTCAACCCCTCATCTAGATCAGCCTTGGTATAATTTGCCAGGACTCTGGATTTTTTTGCATGAATGTACAAATCTGACCATTAAAATATGTCATATGACTACAAAGAATAGATCGAAACTATAAATTAAGTTTAGTGGAAAAATCCATTTTATGTAATTTGTGAAGGAGAATGATGTGGTCTACTTTATCGAAGGCTTTTGGTAAATGAAAATAAATAACATCAAGTCTTGACTGATTATCAGTTGTATGTGCCATATGATCATAAATTGTTAGCAAATTAATTTCAACTGATCTATTAGGAATGAAAGCATATTGTGAAGAAGAAATAATTTTACTAACATCTGAAATAGTTTTATTATAAAAATACCTCTCAAATATTCAAGTAATAGTATGTAAAATAGAAATATGTTTGTAATAATAAACACAGTCACAGGAGCATTTTTAAAACTTGTGATCATTTTGGGCACATTTAAGAACATTAGGAAGAAACACAAGAGTTAAGTGATAAATTAAAAATAAAGGCAAGAGGTGCTGCAATAGGATCATCTAAACCTTTATATATAAAAGAAGGAATATTATATTCTAAACTAGGATGAGTTTTAAGTCACCTGATAGCTACAATAACATCTTCCATAGAGATATGATTGATCATGCAGTGAATAATAGGTGAATTGCAAAGGTAATGTATTCTTGGAGATATTATATGTTGTGAAGAATATAAGTCAGCAAAATGTCTGAAAAATCACCAGCATTTAATGTGGAATAATGAGTGCCTTGAACTCTTTTCTTACCCAAGCCAGAGTTATTATTAAATTTTGAAAATTCTTTAGAATTAGAAAAAATACTAAATTCAATTTTTTAAATATAATTTTATTAATTTCTTTTGTAAACATGTGTAGCCAATTTTCTGAAATTAATAAAATTATTATAAAAGAAGATATTTAGTGTTTTAAAATAGAGTCTGTGATGGTAAGAATTTCTTTTAATAATCTTAATGAGAGTGTATAAAAATTAAGGTGGAAATCCGTTATGGAAAGAGAATTTACTGGGAATATATAATCAATAAAACTGTTAAGTATCTACAAAAAAATAATGTAAGCAATGATTCACAACATTATAGGAATACAATGAATTCCAATTAACTTTAGAAAATTTCTTACAAAAATTAACATAATTATCTTTCCTATAATCTCTTTTTAAAATATTAGAATAATTATCTTTTGATTGACATCTAATATAAAATTCAATAGGTGGATGATGAGCATCGATAGGAAAAGTAACAACAGAGATAAAGTGAAAATTACATGGATCATAGTCTAAAATATATTGAGAATCATTAACAAATGGGTTATATTGCTTAAGCCCAAAAACTTTATGGAACCTTAACATTCTAAAAGCTTTATAAGATAAAAAAGAGGTGTAGTAATTGTAGCCTTAAATAAATGTGGGATGTTTAAATCACCAGTAATAATAATATGATTATAGCTAATCAAAAAATATTAAAGTGAGATCAAAAAATAGTCAAATTCTAAAAATGAGAAAGTAAGGTTAAGAGATATATTTTCTAAAGTACATTTAAAATTGTGATTTAAAGTAATTTCGCACCATGTAGATTCTCAAAATGAAGAACTGAAATGAAGATCTTTATAAAAACATTTTTATGAGTAGCTTAAAAATATAACCTCCTCAAGTAAAATTTTCCACAGAACTGTCTCTTCATAAAATATTAAATCTATTACCAAGGAAACAACATTCAGAATATTGTGGATTTTATGAAGTTTATCAAAGTGTTTCATTTCAAATTGTTTAATTTTAGCACATTTGGTTCACATCTTCCGAACATTCATATAAAACAAGAAAGACCTGCCATGTTAACCAGGAAAATAATAAAAATAAGCAAATCACATAAAGAGAAAAAAAGAAGGTGGGGTGTAAAGAGAAAGTCAGCAATTGGCAAAGAGATAAGAAGACAAATGCAATCAAAGTCTTAAAAAATTAGCTAATGATCCATGACAAAAAAAATGGAAGCACAACACAGCCATAAATTGGGAAGTATTAATTCACTGTGTTTATGAGCAGGATCAGAAATTAAAATCAAGGTGATTTTCATATTATTCATATTAATTTTATGACAAACAATGTAAGTTCTTAAAATATTTTTAAGGAATAACAACAACAACAACAACAACAACAAACAGCCACTTGTAAATGAATATGGCCATTCTAAGTAAAAAAAAAAGGAAAAGAAAAGGTATTCTGAAGTTAAGTTTTGTAATGATTATACAAACCAACTATTGAACCACAAATATAACCGCATATAGAAAATGGTAATGTATTTTTATATTTACAATATACTTTATAATGGTGTTTAATTTCTTCAGCAGAAAACTTTTCTTTCTGAAAAATATCAACACCATGTCCATTTGTTGCTCACCATTGCATTCTTTGTCACATCTTTCAAATAGAGACAATAGATTCTACACTTCTTTAAAATATCATTAGGATAATCCTTATAACATAAATAGGATCTACACATATGTAAACAAAACGTTATTTTGACATCTTACTTCTTGCATTCGTTAGTTGATAAAACATATAAATTTTAAAATGTCAAATAAAATAGATTTTAATGTTTTCAAAAATAATATTTACATTTATAAACTAATTAAGAATCACTAATCATCACATGATCACCATCTCTATACTAGCACATAATTGTTGTAAACAAAGGCAAAACTCTCCATACAGTAGTGTCACCCTGTGCCAAATAGAGTAATCAATGGATGCCAGAAGGCATGTGCATAAAATCCCTATCTAGTGCCTACTCATCCAATATCCCCAGACTAGTTTCTGGCTTGCGCCAATCATCAGTGATGAGCCTTGGATCTGAGAGCACTGCACCTAGATCTTAATAGGATCTAATGCAACCCTCCAGCAGCCACCTTTTAACTCTACTTTAATACAAAACTATGAGAATGAAATTGGAAAACACAATAATATTTTCAATCTAAGCTCAATAGCTTATATAGTCATATGGGTCTGAACTCAATTCAGCACCCATACATTTTAGTGTCTTTGGCTCTTAAACAACCATAGCCACCACTATTCTATTAGGCAGGATTGGTGTTAAACCACTAAACATCACATGATCACCATCTCTATACTAGCACATAATTGTTGTAAACAAAGGCAAAACTCTCCATATAGTAGTGCCACCTTGTAACAAACAGAGTAATCAATGGATGCCAGAAGGCTTGTGCATAAAATCTCTATCTAGTGCCTACTCATCAAATATCCCCAAAATGTATGGGCGCTGAATTGAGCTCAGACCCATATGACTATATAAACTATTGAGCTTAGATTGAAAATATTATTGTGTTTTCAATTTCATTCTCATAGTTTTGTAGTAAAGTAGAGTTAAAAGGTCACTGCTGGAGGGTTGCATTAGATCCTAAGATCTAGGTGCAGTGCTCTCAGATCCAAGGCTCCTCACTGATGATGGCCACAATCCAGAAACTAGTCTGGGGATATTGGATGAGTAGGCACTAGATAGAGATTTTATGCACAAGCCTTCTGGCATCCATTGATTACTCTGTTTGGCACAGAGTGGCCCTACTGTATGGAGAGTTTTGCCTATGTTTACAACAATTATGTGCTAGTATAGAGATGGTTCTCATGTGATGTTTAGTGGTTTAACACCAATCCTGCCTAATAGGATAGTGATAGCTATGGCTGTTTAAGAGCCAAAGACACCAACATGTATGGGCACTGAATTAAGTTCAGACCCATATGACTATATAAGCTATTGAGCTTAGATTGAACCTATTATTGTGTTTTCAATTTCATTCTCATAGTTTTGTAGTAAAGTAGAGTTAAAAGGTGGCTGCTGGACGGTTGCATTAGATCAGCCTTCTGGCATCCATTGATTACTCTGTTTGGCACAGGGTGGCACTACTATATGGAGAGTTTTGCCTTTGTTTCTAATTAAGAATCCTTGTACTTTTAAATTGATTAATAAAAATTGCATGACGTCATCAATAAATAGAAGCTTTTATAATGATTTTTACACTGCATATTTTTTGAAAAAATATTGCACAATTCAAAATTGGTTTATACTTAATATAAATTTATTTTTTTAAAAAAATCATTCACATATTAAAAAATAAAAATAAATTTTCTTCAATCTTCACAAGTAAACATGTGCTTAGAAATACATACTGATAGATGTTAGGATAAGAAGATGTAATGATAAAATTAATTCATTACTAATTTAACAAATGAGATATTTCATGAAAAAGAAATAAAAACAAAAAAGAAATTACTAATTGATACTGAAATATAAAAAGTAATGAAGAAAATAATAAGTGTGAAGAAAGTAAAGATAATATTATGTTAAATAAATTAAAATAAAAAATTGAAAAATTAAGACATGATATGAGGTATAATAATAATAAAAATGTTACTAATAAAAAATAAAATTATCAATGATATGTTTTATAAAAGATAAGACATTAAGTAAAAAGGAATATAAAAAAATGGATATTAAGCTGAAGAAAAGATTCAAAAATATTAAAAAAAAATAGAAGTAATGAAAAACATAGAATAATTAAAAAAAGGATTTAAAAATTAATGTTAAAAATATGAGATTATTAAATTAAAAAGGATAGATATTAATAATGCAGAAATATATGAACAATTTAAAACAGAGCAATTTCTAAATGACTATATCTTAATGTATTTTTAAGACTATAATATTATAAATAATGAGCATAATGTTAATAGTTCAAATGAATTTGTTGAGATTTTAAATAAATTTATAATAAGAAGGAATATATATATATATACAGAGAGAGAGAGAGAGAGTCAAATACTAAACATATTTATGCAAATATTATTTGAAATAAACAGTTAAAATGATTTTGGAAATATATATTAAAAATAAAAGAGAGATTTAAAAAGAAAGTAATCATTTATGAGAAATGTTAAATATATTTTATAAAAATGTCGTATTTGAAAATGAAAATAATATTTATAAATAAATAAAAAGAGCTTAATCTAATGATTTTTTAAACACCTTTATATATGAATAATTTAAAAACAATATTTTCATTGCAATAGATATAAATCAATATTTTATGTATATATATTTGAGAAAGAAGAAACTTCGAGGAAAGTATTAGTTATTCTACCAAAATATCAGCTTCTGGAAATAATACTATATATATATATCACGATCTAGTCGCGTAATGATTATTTGCCCATGGAACAAAACTTTATTAATCAACAAGAAAATAGTTTTTATTAACTACTTATGTTAATATTTAATATTCTGTTCAACAATTAACTAAAAGCATTAATAAAATATAAAAAAAAAAGGAAAAATAATATTTTACTTAATGAATGATATTGATAAAGAAATATCATTCAAATTAATTCAAAAGCACAATTAATAATAAAAAAAAAGATTTTAAGATTAAAGTATGTGTTTTATTATCAGATATAAATGTTTTATGTTCTATGTACTTTTAAGACAACAAAAAAATTTAACAATATATACTCATACTATATTTAACTTTAAATTATTTTGTAATAAAAATATAAGAATGTGTTACTAAGCAACATTACTAAATTGAACGAAAAGAAAGGATGTATTTAGAGTACTGAAGTTAATTATAATTTTCAGATAAAAAAAATCTAAATTTAACTTATAAAAGTTAAAAATAAAAAATAAAAGAAGTCCTGCTTATCAAAAACTAGAAGTCACAGATTAGATAGCATAAATAAGGCTGAGTTGAGCGAATTTTCTTTCTTTCATTTTTATCCAGTGCAAGAAGCTGATCATTAGATAGTTAACTAAACAACCTGAGACCACTAGTAGGGTGGAGGCAAAAAACTAGTAATATGCAAAGTAGATGCTACTAAGCATTAAAAAATGAATTCTCATTGCTAAATACCTATGGAATCATTAGAATGCAAGTTGAAGATATTTGATATAGTAAACTGAAGAATCGCTGGTGCATTGGTCACTGGTCACCCTATGTGCCAATTCCTTGAAGATGTTGCTCTGGTCAATTCAACATACTGATTCCTAATCTAGTGCCAAATATTCACCTACAAATTAATTAAAAATTACGCTCAACTGTAAGTTTCCAGATTTGACAAAAACTGAATAACTTATCAAATAGAAAATTAAGCATAAACTAAGAAAATATCCTATGAATTTAAGACAAAGTAAAAATATAGAATTGAATTGACTAATAAATACCTGTAAGATATTCAATTAATTAATTAATGTCTTTGTAAAATATATAAAAACAAACCGCAAATATTTTATTTTGTGAATTATTTAACTTTATATATTTTTAATTGCATAATACATTTTTTTATAATTATTAGTTGATATTTTTCTTTGCTTATTTATGTATTAATGGAATAATTATATTGTTTTTTATCAAGAACTTTATTACATATTTTAATTCAATTTAGTTGTACAAAGCAATAAATGAGATTTGATACATAAGAGAAACATGATTCTTATTTATGCATAAGAGTGGTTGTCCTGACAGATGAAAAATTGCTAGAGTATAATGAATGTCTATCAGATCACGTTGTCCTGAAAGTAAGCTGCAGTGCAATTCACTCATCTCTGTACCTCATTATCCTGAGTTTATACATAAAAATTTACCAGGGGGGGAGGCAGCATCAGGTTGATTATAAAGCATTTCACAATAGGTAAACCAGTAATTATAAATCAAAAAAGTGGAACTTCTCACCACCAAAAAATTCCCATCAGCAATACCAGCCACGAGTGAGTTGATTAATGATTGTTTTATGGCATATGGATGACAAATGTGGAATCTTACCAATATTAGTTGTTATTAAATCTGTTTTTAAATTCTCACAAATTTTGTTCTAAGTATGGTTCTTATGCTAATTATTTTTAGATGGAATAATAGTTTAAGCTAGCCTAGAAATTATAAATTAAAAAATCACTATTTAATATAAAAGAAAATTATAATTTCACATTTTATAAATTGTTTGAGAGTTAGTTTTGGAAAAATATTTATCTCACATCAAAAATAGAACATTAATTAACATTAAGATTAGCATTCAAATATAAATTATCCTTGGGGGAGTCTCTCTCAAAGATTATATTGATTAATTTCAATCAGAAGGTGGGAAGATAATCATGAAATATAACAGATTTTAATATATTAATATATTTATACAATTGTTTATCTTATTATGTGAAACCTGTTTGATTATCCAGTAAATCATAAAAAACAAAAATTATAGTTAGATCAACATGAAATACGTAAATACCGTGTTTGTATTTCAACATTATATATTGATTATTATTTTAATATTGAGAGTTAATAAAGGAATGTCTGATTATTTTACAAAATATATAAATAGAAAACTTAATAAATTCAATTTAATTAGGCAAAAAAATAATAAAAAAATATATCGAAACAAACGTTTTTATAAAAAAGTTTTTTTATGATTTATTAACTAATTAGGGTTCAGATATATATTATTTATATAAAATAAGTATTAATAATTTTAATAAAAAAATTTTTTATGTTTTATGAAGTAATTGGGATGTAGATATAAATTATATATAAAAAGTAAATATTATTAATAATAGAATAAATAAAACTATTATTATGGTCTAATAATAAATTATTAAAATAATAAAATAATAGAACAAAAAATAAGACAAAGAAAAAATATTATCCTACAGGATTAATTACTAAATCATATAGAAAAAATAATATAAAAGAATAAAAAGAATACAATAATGCCACATATATGTATTTTACCAATACCCACTACTTCAATTATATTCTACAAAACAAATTTAAATAAAAAATAAATATTAACATTTGTAAATTCAATAAAGAGGCAGCCATTTTTTATCTTGGAGTGCCACCTATGATCACATTTATTAGTAATGCGTTTTTAGTTTGCATTAACCCCCCCCCCCCCCCCCCAGGCCCCCCCCGACCCCCCTCACCCCCACCAACCCCCCCTATATTAAAAACAAATTTATACTTAAAAATTTTTTTTTAAAATTTTAAAAGTTGTGTAGGAGGTGCTTTCTTTAGATTTTTTTTAAAAAAATAAAATAAAAAAAAATATATAAAAAAAAAAAAAAAAAAAAAATTTTTTGAGAGTTTTTTTTAAGCTCCCCCCAAAAAAAACACACAGATGGAGGGGAAAGAAAAAAAAAAAGAGACGAAAAAAAAAAAAAAAAAAAAAAGAGAAGAGATATTTTGAGAAAAAATGATATATTATTTTATTAATATTTTTGTAAATAAATATTTAATTTTATTGAGGGAGAAAAAAAAACAAAAAAAATTATAAAAAATATTAGAGATTATTGTAAAAATATAGATGGAAGAGTGGAAGGGAAATATAATTTTTTTATTAATATGAAGTAGTAGTTTTTTTTTGTTTTTTATATTTTATTTTTTTAGAGTTGAAATTTTTGAATAAAAAAAAAAAAAAAATTTTTTTTTAAAAGTTTGTGGTTCTCTTCACAACTAAAAAAATAAAAAATATATTTTTTATAAAAGTATGGGTGTTGAGTTAAATTTTATGGGGGAAGATTTTTTAAAAAGAGGGTTTTTCTTTTGTTTGGGGGGGGGGAAAACAAACAGTGGTTGTTTTTTCCCAAAAACCAAAGGGTTAGTTAGGGGGTTAAAGGTTAAAGGTGCTGACATTTTATTCTTCCACATTTTGATGTAGTACAGCATTTTATGCAATAAAACGTTTTGTAAGCATAAGACTAACAGTTGTACCAAATTTAAGAATTAAAAATCTCTTTTGTTAGCAGTCTATTTATTAACATACCACACAAAGCACCATCGACATTGTTTACAATTATACAAGGTATTAACACAGAGGCAAAAGTCTCAATATAGTAGTGTCATTCACATCCAAAGCTCCTCACTGATGAGAGCCACAAATTAAAAACTAATCTGGGGATATTGAATAAGTAAGATACTAGATAGGGACTTTATCCACAAACCTTCCTGTATCCATTGATTACTCTGCCTTGCACCGAGTGGTGCTACTGTATCAAGAGTTTTGCCTCTATGTCATTCTGCTTAATTGAAAAACTCAACTAACCATTTTTTTGTTTATCTGAATACTATTTATTTGCCTTTTTTATGTAGCACTTTCTTAAGCCATGAAATGAAAGTTATTGATTTAGTAGTGGCAAAAATGAGAATTGTAAAATATTCTTGTAGTCTATAAAGTGCTTAAAGTTTGAATAAATTTAATGCAGAATCTGAAATGGTTAGGGGCAAGTAAAAGTGACTGTATATATTCTGAAGCTGATACACATTTAAAAAATATCAAAATAATTAGAAAGGTTATAATTCACTGATAATGAAACAGCCATTATATTTTCATAGAAAAAATTATTGAAAAACCAGATATAGACAAAACATGTTAATTGTGATGAACGTTTGACACTTCTCTATGCATTTTATTTAAAAACATGAAGATATCATAAGCATTTTTTTATTTTTATTCTTTGAATGAATGCGAAAGTGTGAAAACATAGTAAATATATATGTAAATGTGTTTCTTCAATTTATCATTAATTACATGACTACTTTTTTAATTATATTTAAACTATAATCTTAATTCTAAGACAATAAAACTCAAGAAGACATAATTTAATGTTTTCAATGGTTGTTTCTTGAAGTAAGTTATGGGAAGGCTATTTTTTTTTCTATACATGTTATTTATATTTCGTTGAATTTACATGAAGAGGTCTATTTGTTAATAGATAAAATAAAGATAAGAAAATTTTAGTAAAATTGTGTTTTTGCCTAGTTTTGTAATGTTGTGTGATTTTTTATTTTAATTTATATATGCATACTCTACATAACAAAATGTGTCTATTACATCTATATGTGTGAGGTAAAAAGTACTGCACACATAAATTTCAATAAATAATATGCATTCTATTATAATTGGAGCTTATCAACAAAATGTAAGCTATATAATGTGTATAAGAGAGGCTTGTAACAAAATATAATAATATCACAACTGCACTATATATAAGGATAATAAAATTTGTGAAATATAGAATTCATAATAATTTTGATCTATTCAAAAATGCCTTTTATAAAGTAAATAAGATAATAAAGTACATTAATATAAAATATAAAAATAAAATTGTGATTACTCCAGTGAACAAAAAAGATGGATTTAAATAAATTGATAAATAATATTACAAGAAAGATATTAAAAGACATAAATGGTATTTATATTGAAAAGTGTTTAGATTGTCATAATAAAATGTTATGTAGGAACAACATAACACAAATTAAAAACTAGGTTTCAATAATATCTACAGGATAGAAATTTTATAATATATTTGCAAATGAGAAGGTATAGTAAAGAGATTAATGGAAAAAAAATTATACATAGACAAAAAACAGTTTCAAACAGGAATAATAACAAAAATTTGGTAACTAAGTGATTGCAAGAGACTAATTAAAAATGCCAATTCATCTTATTACTCATCATATACTTTGTCTTATTTTTCATCCTGTTCTTCATCTTGATTATCAACATCATCAAAGTTGTGTACATCAGACAAAACTGTAATCCAATATGCAATGAGTATAAATCTCCCTAATGCATTAAGAAGCTATTCTATTACAGAACTAATTTAATCAGGTCGATGCTGGGCCAAAGTGAATTTCAGCAGGAAAGATCTCTGAAGCTTTTAATAACCCATATGGCAACCTACTGTAAATGGTTACTACCACTGATGGAAAAACTGATAAAGTCTGCTCTTCAAATTTTTGGAAAAACTAATCATGATAAAATCAAACCTTCAAATATAGGAATCCTGATTGTGATAAAAATAATTACATATAATTAAAAAATTCCATAGGATCCTGCATTGTAAATTTAAATCATAAACTTTGTCAAATCACTAAACATCATATGATCACCATTTCCTGTGTTTACATAAGCTGCTGAAACAAAGGCAAAACTCTCCATGCAATAGTGCCACCGATGAAAGCTACAAGCTAGAAACTAGTCTGGGATATTGGATGAGTGGACACTACATAGAAATTTTACCTACAAACCTTCTTGCATTTACTGATTATTCTGGCTTGCACTGAGTGATGCTAATGTATAGAGAGTTTTGCATTAGATGCAGATGTGTGGATGGCAAAGGGAGAAAATTCAAGGAGAAATGGAATGGTCAAGTTTTTAAATGAGAGATGCAAAAAGCAAAATGAAAAGGTATGCTAGATTGCAATTTATGTATAGTAAGAGAATAGCCAAAATAGTATCTAATTAAGTTATGAGTAAAAGACTGGCAACAAGATGGGTGAGAAAGATAGTATGGTATGCAGATAAAAACTTTATGTCTGTATACTTGTACAAAAGATGGGATGATTGTGTTAGGAGAATTGTTGAGTGTTAGAGTGACAAAGAATGGGATAGAAGGATAGATGCATTAATAAAAAATAGGGAATTGGAGAGATGAAAAACTAGTATGGAGAGTAAAAAGAGTTTAAATATATATAGAAGTAAACAGAATATTGGGTGTGAATTAATTTACAATAATAGCAAGGAAAGTAGCTTACTGTTTAAGACTGGAACACAATTGTTAGCAACAAGGGAATATACACATAAATGGAGGGATGTAGGTGATTTAGTCTCCAAGTTATGTAAGAAAGACATGGAAAATATTAAGTATCTGCTAATTGAATGTAAATGCTTACAAGGAGGAAGGATACAAATAATAAAGTTGTGGAAGAAAAATATAAACAAAGTGATTATACAAATAGTGGGTTCTTAGTTTTTATGCTGGATTTAAAAAAAGATAAAGGGGATCTAAATATAAAAGCCATAGAGTGGATAATGGCAATACTGTGGAAATGAGATGGAGCAGGATAGATAAAAATGAGAAAACCTTAGGGTGGGGAATAGAAAGAGAGAGGAAGGTGGTTAACAGGTTTTTCTGGGCATAGGGGCTGAAAGATTCCTGACTCTGATAACGGAGAAGCCATAGTGCATCGCATCATTCTCTGTTTAAACTTTTTCAAATACAAGAGCTTTAGAATAAAATGATCATGCAGTAAAACGAATATTTAAACAGCAATTATAAACAGGTGTAAAATTGAATGTAAAATGCTAATATTCTGGAATCTTAAACAATCTTATGAAAAAGTCATTTTAAATTTAGAGACTTAGAACTTAATTTTAAATTTTAAACTAAATTTTCTTTTCTCCCTAAATGCTTTATATTATTATTTTATTGTATCATTTATTTGTTTCTTATATTTTTCTGTTAGAAGTAATGTTTATCATGTACAGGGTAAGTTATTTTAATTTATTTAATAAAGTCCTTTATTATTAATTTTTTAGATTTAAGACTTGAGATGAGAGAGAAAATTGTGAGAGCTGAACTTTCCATATCATTACTGCTTTAGAGTTGTTTAATAATAAGCGCCAGTTAGCATGCAAGAATTACTCATCATTCTACCAACTTATTTATTTTATTTGCTATTGTTGCATAGGACAATCTAGGTTATGTAAATTCAGATGAAGAATAAATTAATATGCCTATATCAATGGGAATCATTAATTGCAATTAAAATCTGGTAACACCATCAAATTTATAAAATATTTTGTCAAGATAAAATATTGAAAATAGGAAAAAGAGAGCTTAAAAGTTGGTTGGTAACTTATTAGAGCTAATGTTTGGGGTGTGCACTTATTTTTGAATTTAATTAACGTAGACTTGAATTTATTAATTAAAAGTTTTTTAAATAGAATTCAATTGTTAGTGTGATGTATGTATTGCGTATGTATGTATACACATAACCCACAAATATTGAAATAGAGGAAATTGTTAATACATTTATGAAATTTATATGCTTTATTCTTATATATTTCTTGCAACCTTCCTAAAGGAATTGCTGGACAGGTCACATAGGCAATCACCATAATAGGTATTGATTTTATACTTCACCGAGCATGATTTCTCTTAGAGACAAAATATGAAATACAAATACTAAAATATTAGGTTCTTCTTATATTTAAATCTTATCTCAGGTTCATACTTTATCTATATCTCAGGGTTTAGTCAAGTACTTGATAAAGGAAAATAATTATATTAGTAAATACTTTAACACTCGTAAATGCAATAACCATTTAAGTTAGGTATTAAAACGCAATGTATGGGTAAGAGAACAAACAGGTGTTACTGATCTCCTTGAAAAAATTAAAAGACGGAAGTGGTGTTGGGATGGACATATTGTTAGAAAAGATGATAATAGACAGACAAATAAAATTTTAAACTAGCTTTCAAGAGATTGTAAAAGACCCAGAAAGAGACCACATGTGAGATGGATGGATGAAATAAGAAAGTGTGCAGGGGTCATGTGGAGAAGAGAAGCTAAAGATCGGATAAGATGGATTGAACTTGGAGAGATCTTCATCCTGCAGTGGATTTATAATGGTTGATGATGATGATGATTAAATATTCTATCTTGATTTATCTGATATTGTGTCTTAGGTAAAATAAAAATGAAAATATAAGTATCTAATACTTTAGATAAACATATATATAGCAGATAAAACATTTTTAAATATTTTTAAAATCTTATGTAAATATTTATTTTATATCACCTATAAAATCATCTAATTCTGATATCTTCAGATACTAAAGATAAAATAATGTGCAGGTAGAAAGCGTACTTTTATGCTACCCACTACATTGCAAAGTACACTTGAAATAAAGATAACTCAACATAATATGTATCTTATTATAATGCGGATGTTAAATAAATGATAAATAAAATAAATAAATATATTTTGTGACTTGAAATGTACTCTTCTTTAAAATAATGAACGATAAAACTTTATTAAATTAGATTTCTGGATAAATCAATGTGACAATGGCTTCGAAAATAGAACCTTATTTAATAAATAGCAAATATTGATTTACAAAGAAATAATATTTAATACAATAAAATATTTACAATAGGCAATCATTTTAATCTAACAAATTGTAATAATAGAAATATTGGTATAATTTGAAATATAATATTTTCCCCTTCTGAACCATTCCTACAAAATTATAATAATAGCATTTATATTACCTAAGAAGTTCTCATCATTTATTTGATATTATCCATCTCACAATTATGTACACAGAATAAATAACATATATGTATGCCTATATACAGGTCACTAGTATGAGATTAAATACATTATAAAACCAAGAATATTTAAGAATTAGTATGGAAACACATCTCATGAAATTGTAAAGATAGCTAAATATTATGCAAAAAATAATTAAATCATTACAATTCTATTAATACCTATGAGGGATGAGGAAATAGAGAAGTTCAATACTTACAATTAAACTCACGTACTTAAAATTAAACTGTAGTAGTGCTGATAAAAATAATCTCAAAGGTAGACATGCCTTAAAATGTTCTCACATATTAAAAATACACACTAATACTAAGTTATAGGCAAAGTGGATTAGGGAAAATATATGACTGGGCACTCAGTAACTTGACTAGGCAGTGGTGAAGCAAGTAAGCCATACTCTCTCTCTCAGGGAGGACTTAACACATACAATATCATGAAGAGGCACCTGGCAAATAGACCTGGCAGTACTGAAGCAATTAAGCCATGTTTTTTTCATGGAGGAGACTTAACACATACAGTAGCAATAAAAATATCCACATAAAAATGACTAAATTGATATTCATCATGCCAATTATCACAAGGCAAGAATTTAATAATAATAATAATAATAATAATCATCATCAACTCACACCACATTCATAAGCATAATAACACATCTATTTGCTTTAGCACTATATGTAAACTGATAGATCATGATCGCGTAGCAATATAAAATATTAAAATATTATAAACTATCTAAACTTACTGACTCAACATTTCAATTTATGAATATATCAAATATAAAAGACTGCTTTTCTCCAGGTATAATAATACACTATTATACTGGAATAATAAATCAGATAACTCTTAATAATTTATGCTTTTAAAATAAAACCTTTTACCTAGATATTTTCTTACTGAATGCATTTAAAGCGTATTCCATTATAATATATATTATAATATCGTAGATAATAAAATATGTATAAGTTAAAAAACTATAATTACACAATAATGAGAATTATATATCAAATTTGTAAAGCAACTAAATATACACTACATTTGTTTACCCATTTTAAATTAAGGATTAAAAGTTCTTTCACTTTAAATGAAATTAACTCTTTTAATTGAGAAATCTTTTTGTTGTTTCCTTTAGTGAAATATAATACAGTGCAGTCTTTCATTATTTAAACAAAATAAACACAGACATTTCAGAGAAGCAATTCCTTGACAGCAATGTCTATAATTAAAATATAAATTTAGAGAAATGAGCTGAAAATAGGTATAGCAAGGCTGATAATAAACCAGTAATAAACAGTCCTTAAAGTTCAAACATTATTTCATTGTTATTAAACTAGGAAGCAAATTTGAATTATTTCCTTTTTTTTTAAATAATGAAAATATCCTTTAAATAAGTAAGTAGACAAATTCTTGAAGAATAAACTATAATAACATTAAAGGATTACTATATTTGTTTTAGCAGTGAAGCAAATGTATAATGTCTTTTCTAAAATATTAGTAAAGTCAATCTAGATGACACTTTTTTTTTAATCAGAGTTATATAAACAGGCAAAACTCTCCACACAGTAGTGCCACTCAGTACAAGACAGAGTAATTAATGGATACCAGAAGGCATGTGAATAAAATCCCTATCTAGTGCCTACTCATCCAACAGCCCCAAACTAGTTTCTAGCTTATGGCTTTCATCAGTGAGGAGCTTTGGGTCTGAGAGTACTGCACATAGATCTTAGCATCTAATGCAACCTACCAGCAGCCACATTTTATCTCTACTTAACTACAAAACTATGAGTCTAAAATTAAAAACATAATATTTTCAATCTAAGATCATTAGCATATATAGTCATATAGGTCTGAACTGAGTTCAGTGCCCATACATTTTGGTGTCTTTGGTTTTTTAGTAATCATAGCCACCACTATCCTATTAGAAAGGATTGGTATTAAACTACTAAACATCACATGATCACCATTTTTATGCATGCTCAAAATGTATCAGTACTGAACTAAGTTCAGATCTATATGACTATATAAGCTCATGAGGTTGGATTGAAAATATTGTGTTTTCAATTTTAGAGTTTTGTAGTTAAGTAAAGATAAAAGGTGACTGCTGGAGGGTTGCATTTGATCTTAAGATCTAAATGCAGTGCTCAGATCCAAGGCTCCTTACTGATGAAAGCCACAAGATGGAAACTAGTCTCAGGATATTGAATAAGTAGGCACTAGATAGGTATTTTATGCACAAGCCTTCTGGCATCCATTGATTACTTTGGCTTGCACTGAGTGGCATTACTGTATAGAGAGTTTTTCCTGTTTTAACAGCATGAGCAAGCATAAGAAATGGTGATCATGTGATGTTTAGTAGTCAGAATTATATAAAGCAATTTAAAATTATCATATTTCATTTTATTTTTGAAAATAGCAATAATTTTAAAGTAACTCATTATTGCACTTTTTTTTTCATGTCATAGCATCTGCCGGGATGTGAACCCACAACAACCGTCTGCAACCAACTGCTTGCTTGCAAGGTGGTTGTGCTGACCTCTTGGCTAACAATGCTTTTGTTTAATAAAGATAAAATAATTTTCAAAGTTATTTATAATAAATTAGTAGAAACTGTTTCTCATTAATTAAATTGTATACAAGAATTGTTTCTTTTAAGATAAAAAACATTATCAAAACTATAATAGGAAATATTGTTAATTATTATAATTTAATATAAGTAATGAATTTAGAAGTTATACAATAAAGTATTAATTAAATACTTTAATAATTGAAAGTTCAAATTAACTAACAGTTTATACATATGGCAAAACAAACATCTGCATATCTTGACATCTTATCCATTTCCAATAACTTTTCCTATTCAAGACGCTTTATAATTTTCTTCAAGAAATAAACTTCTAGTGATTTATTATTCTATAAACAGGTGGACATTTATAGTAGATCTGCTTTTCCTGGATGTCTTTAATTTCTTACTTGGACATTTTAAACTGATAAAAAAATAAATTAAAAATGAGATGAACTAAAAACTTTTTAAACTGATTAAGTAAAAATAATAAAGATGATCTGTTTTATTTTACAGTTTCTCCTTTTTAAAAGTATGTTTATGTACATTTTTTACTGCAGAGTTCACCACATGATATGATTCAAGAAATCAAGTTTAGATATTGGGGGGGGGATTTTTAGCATTAGCGTAATTTTAACCTTTTTAATTGTAAGGTCATGTATTTATAGATTTGATCTTGAAATCTTTACTAATTAAGACATTTTAAACATGTCATATCTAGGCAGTAAAATAATTAACTTCTATTAACTTTATTTTCATCATTTAATAAAACTATTTACTTAATTTCAATAAAAATTATTTACTTAATTAAAATAATCTTTATTTTAGAATAAGCACTTTTCCACTATGTAAAAATTCCTTAAGATTGTCATTATTTAAAGTATCTTTTATAAAATACATTACTTTTAATAATCTCTTTTTAAACTTTCCAATCTTTCAACATGCACAAACATTTGCACACACATATTCTAGACATAATCAATATTTCAAAAGCAATGAAACTATACTTTTACTTACTAAAACTCATTTAAGTTGAAACCTATTTCAAACTATGCTTAATGTCTTAAATTTTAACTTCGAACATGTATTACATTATCTAATATTTTATGAAATACTATTTTAAATGTATTTTATTTTGACAAATAACAAAATAAAAACTTTAACAGAAATTAATAACTGTACTTTACAAATAGCAATAAAAACTTTATTTACTCCACTAATTTAAAAACACACAGCATTATAAATTAACTCTTATCCAGGTTTAAACTATCAAATTTGAATTTTTAAGCAAATATTAAATAAGGTTCCTCAATATTCCTTAAGCAGCTAATATTTATAACATGTTTAATAAACTGTTTTATTAATAAATTATAATACGTAGTTAAGCCTTTACACAGTTTAACAACAATAAAGTTTATTTACGACAGAGTTATGTTTATTTAAGTTAAATTTTTTTTTTAAAGAATTACAGATTATATTTAACTTTATATGGTTACAATGTATATATTTTTGAAACCAGTAGAATATTAATGATTTATGCATCCACTTACATGTACAGTAAAATTTTGTTATAGTTATTAATTATGTGAATGCTTTCTTTAAATTTTTAAGTGTTTCCCAAGGCTAAATGATGTATGCACTTAGTTATTTATTTATATGATGACGATGATCTATTAGCACAGTGCTTGAATGCATACTAGGATGATGATTAACCAAGTTGTTAAAATTGTATAGGTGATTACTATAAGTTTATTGATTAGAGCCATGTTAAGTTCATCTATAATAATATACTCATGCAAGTATATCACTTGGTTTTAATATGTATAGCCATTAGATTTGTATAAGCCAATTTATATATAATATTGGAAGATTATAGATGTTATTCTATCAAGGATGGTATATGAAAAAGGAATATAAATCATTATATAGATGCAGATACATCAAGTTTAGAGTTATTGCCCACTTATATTTTTTACTTCAATCATGCAAGTCCAATAGTACAAATTATTTGTAAATATAACAACAAAAATATTTAGGTTGGATGTTATATTATAAAAATAATTAATTTATAACAAATATTTATTACTAATTTATTTTAGCCTAGACTTTATTTATTAAATGCAATAGTCATCAAAAGATTTGAAGAAGCTTGATCTAGAGAAAAAGAGAGAGAGAGAGAGAGAGAGAGAGAGAGAGAGAGAGAGAGAGAGAGAGAGAGAGAGAGAGAGAGAGAGAGAGAGAGAGAGAAAGAGAGAGAGATAGTAATGATAAATGACTGTAAAGTTTGTGGTTGAATATCTTCACCAGTAAAGTTAAGTTCTTTATAGATATTAATATGCTAAACATCCAATGATTTTACTTAACAAAATAATTCTACCAGTTACAAGCATAAACAGAAAATTGTAGATTATAAATTTAGTGGCAGCCTCCAATAATTGGTACTGGCTATATCTACAGATTCTCATCAGAATCATTAATATATATTAAACAGTGATATAATTGTATAGTTAATGTTAATTCTGAAAAAGATTGCTACCTAATTGAAATATCAAAAATGAAAGTTAAATTTTGATAAAAAAAGAGCAAAAAAAATGGATTTAATTTATTAATAATTTTCAATACTAACATATATTTTTAATCTTGATTTTGCATTTGTTTAAACATAGATTGGATTTTGTTATTCATCAACTATTTAATGCCCAAATTTTTGTTGCTTGAAATTTACTAGTTTGTTATACAAAATAGTAATTATTAAACTATTTTTATATAGCATAAAATATATGTTATGGAGTAGCTTCGCATATCCATAAGCTGATTTCAAAGTAGAATTCTGTGTGGAGGTTTTAAAATAGCTAAAAAAAAACTAAGCAAACTCAAGATGATTTTTTAGATAGCAACTGTTATTTTAAAATTGGCTAGAAAAAATATTTAGTTTATTATAACTTTAAATAATTGTAAACATTATATATATACTACCTGTATTTTTTTTTTTTTCGGGAAAGAAATATCCGAGTTTATAGTATTTTTTATTCAATTTCTCAAAAAAAAAAAAAAAACTTGAATTGTAGATTAAAAAATATATTTTGAGATTATTTTTGTATTTGTATATTTCGGTCAGTAAAACAAATAGGATGTAAATGAAGATTTGTTTGAAGAAAAAAGAGAGGATGGGGGGGGGGGGTGCTCGAATGCCAATAAAAGCTTTTGGCTTCTACTTTTAAGTATCTTCTGGAGATTATATGGAAATATTTTGTTGCGAATGTTTGTTTATTCCGAGAGAAGTTTAAAAAATGTAGAAATTCCTCTAAGGATTAGCTAACATGGATTTTGTTTCTAAAGAAATATCGATAAATAATATTTCATTTCATGGATTTTACTACTTTAACAACGTAAACGTTTTAAATAAAAAATATACAAAAAAATATGAATTTATTAAAAATTTATTTTTTTATTACCTAATGTATATATATAGAATATATAGTTTAAATAAAAAAATATTAGATTAGAATATCCAATAAAAAAATTCTAACAACTTTGTTGCAGGAGCTCGTAAGAAGTTCGATTCACCAGAATCGATCCTAGAACCTTCCTATCGCAAGTCGGACCTCCTCCCAACTGCACCAAAACCGCTCAAGGAATTCAAATGTTGAGAATAACAGGATAATTCGTAGATGTTAAACTTCTACAGTCCGCCATGTAGAAAGCAACATCCAATAATTACGGTTCAATAAATTTACTTACCTGATGAGTCAAATAAAAGCAAAATGCCCAACATATCTGCAAGCAAACTTCAATTTTTTTTTCTATGACAAACTATATACATGTACTTGTATGATATTTAACTTATAATTAAAACTTATTTTCATAACAATATTGTGACACATCTCAGGGTGCAGAAATGTCGTATCTATCTGCCATACCTGTCAAGTGGGATTCGAATCTAGGCTGAGTGACATTTTTTTCAAGAACATGATTTTTTTCTCTGGTAACTTGTCTATAACCAACACTGTTAATCATCTAACACTGGGTGATAAATTCAAATTGTCACAATCTGGCAATTGGTAAGCCAGGCGAATACTACCCTTTTCATTATTTATTTATAAAAGGGTATTGAGAGGGATTTCTCTTGCAATTAACTATTTGTTAAAAAAAGTTATTTTATCTTTTATTACAGAAATTACTTTTGAAATACGAATTACACTTCAATATTCAATACATATATATCACTCAGATAAATAAATATTTATTATAACAATATAAATATATATATATATATATATACAGATTTTCAATTCCTACTACTGTCCAATTTATCTTAAACATCTGATCACATGACCACATACATGTGAAAAAGATAAATGATCTCCAATATATTCATTTATTATTATATATTCCGTCTGTATTCTGGACATCCCTCTTTTGCATAATTAAATAGATGTATTAAGGTCCAATGTGTGAGAGGTTATATTGACTTAGGTCAACATGGGTATGAATAATATTGGCATCATCAAGGACTTTCAACATTTCATTCTCAAATTTCCAATGATATGGATGGTTAAAAAGTTGGAGAGTGGAGAAGATTGAAGCTTGTCCGTTAAAGTTTGAAAATTTGTTATCTTAATTAATATAAACTGAGCAGTGATTATATACATGTGTGGGAAATGGTGATCTGGACCAACTTATGAATGCTAGTTCAATATAAAATACTTATATTAGAGATCATCTATTCTTTTCACATGTATATGGTCGTGTGTTTCAGTTGTTTAAGATGGATTGGGTAGCTATGGGAGTTGAAAGTTTGAATTCAATTCCCTTATAATTACATTACGTTTGGTATAGACAATATACATTTAAATATTATATATATACAAAAACAACAACCCAATACTAAAATTAAAAATAAATTGCTATTATTATAGAAAAGAGTAACCTTATTATTTAAAAATCATAACTAAGTTTATTTTTTAAAAAAAATACTTGTTTATTAAAATAGTTATAAAAATTTATATTTTCCTTTCTTTTTTTAAGTATTCACATGTAATTTTTGAATTTTAATTAAACAATTAAAAATCATTTAAAAATATGATTTATGTAAGTAAATACAATAACAATTTTTTCTTGTATTTTACACATATAAATTACATTTTTCTAATTATTTTCAACATTATTTATCAGTTTTACGCTATATTTCACTCTCCGTCTTTTCTTGTTTTCTCTCGCTTTCTCTCTCTCTCTCTCTATATATATATATATATAGATTTTCTAAGCATTATATAGAATACTTAGCATTTTATACAATGCTATGACGTTTTTAGGAAAACTATGAAATTTCAGTTTTATTTTAATATTTCTATTTATTGTATAGAATGGCAAATAGTATTTGTGTAAAGTATAAAAAAAAACATCATTAATGCATGCAATGATGTAAAACTACAGAATGTAAGATGTGGGATTTTTCTACAGAAAGAGAAAGAAACGAGCAATGAACTATTTGCTATTACATGGTAGATTGGAATGGCATTTTGAATTGCATTTAACTGCCCTTTTCACCCAAGGGCACTTCAAATTTCAGCACTTGGTTTTGCAAGTATCCTCATGAACCCTTGGTGGTTATGCTTAGGTGGATCAGAAGTGACTGACTAGAAAGTTATTTTGAGGTCAGGAATGTCTACATTTCTAAGTCTCTATATCGTAAAGTGAATTGTGACTAGGCCTAAAGTTGTTTTAAAATTCCTTTGACAGTTCTAGTCTGCAAAAACCATTATTTGCAACACTCATAACAACTACCAATACATTGTGTAAGCTACTTATCCCTTATCAATGATTGTGATAAGACCTCATATATTGTCTCCAAAGTTGCAGGAAGAAATTTTCTGTTAAAAAACATTTTCATTTTTTAGCATATTCCCAGATTCAATTCAATTAGAATTTTACATTTGACCTCATTCTCAATATCGAAGTAAAGAGTATACAAAAAGATAATTTCTTAACTTTCTATTTTCTCATTTCCATTATCTTTGCTCTCATGTCCACAGCAGCATGAATATTTTGATGGCATATGAAGCAGGTATCAGAGCTGAAAGCTTCTTTGGTAGACATTCATTTAATACCAATTGTGGATTACATTCTCATCTGTGTTTTCCGCAATAGACTCTTTCTCTTGAGTACAGGGATATGTTTTGTCCTGTATTTTTTGAACATTTTCCATCATTTTCTCCAGTTGTGTCTCAATCTGCATATCTTGAGAAACATCCCTGAGTAAGAAAGATGTTATGAGGTACACTTATGTTTTGCAGTTAAAGAGTGTCATGTGATGTTCTCTTAATCTCAGAATGAAAAGTTGAATGAAACATATTCTCTCACTCAATTGATCAGTTTTTACATCTTGCATCCACATACACAACATTTTTTAATGTCCCAATTAGCTCTTTTGATACTTACTTGGCTTCCCATTGATCTTCAAAGATGGCTAGTATTTTATCAGGCTTCCAACCCACATTATTAACAAATTCTCTACAATTGTCAGATTGCAGAATTGATAGTGATGCAAGCAATGTAAATATGCCCATGACCTTATATGCCACTTCTTCTACTGCCTTTGAGGTCAGAGCCTTGAGAATCACAAACATAGTAGATTTTGGCATATCATTATTAACTTGTATTTCCTGTCAGGCTGTGATTGTAAATTTATGAAATCAATCTGAGAACAGAGATTAAACTCAGAGAAAATTATAAGCCTTACTACAACATTCTTTTAATCATTTTTGCGATTTTACTGGAATGATCCACGAAGGTAAATGTACAGTTCAATGTCATGTTAAGGCATGTTTTTGTACATGGGTGTGATTTCCTTCAACATCCTGTCATGTCATCAATGCCCATGTCAAGTGAGCTGCCCAAAAGTACATTAAAAACTCAGAATTTGTGAGGTAAAACTGGATTTCACCAATGCCATTTTTAACAGGATAAATCAAGTTACTTTTGTTTTCTATGACCATTACATAATAGTAGTTCAGAAGCCAAAAAACATGCCATTCCTTCTTAGTAAATGTCTTAGCATATTCATATAATTCAATAACTTTTGGTAGATAGTTTTGGTTAACACAGCAGTGGCTCAAACTTTATGTATTTCTTTATATAATAATCATTTGTGTACTATGCCTTTTGCTTGAACAATATTCAGCCATTTTGTTATGCAATGTGTCCAAATTAATGTTGCATTTTTTTTTACTGCTGACAAATCCAGCAGCATAAATAGTGGATTCATTCTGGATCTCTGTTTGAGCCAAGCAGTAAAAGTCTCATAACATTTCACTGTGAGGAGTGTTTTATATTTTGCTGATTTGCCTAAGAAATATATAGAAATCTAAGCATTTTATATCTGGAAAACTCACTTTCATTATTGTATAAAACACTTTGTTAACAATATATACAAACTTGTAAAACTTTATTGCTAATAAGCAAGATTTCTTATAAAAAATTATCTATTACATATACATACTGCAGTGATAAATTATTTTTGGACATCATGTAATAGTAAATATACATAAAATAAATGTAAATTAACATTCAGATAAATTAATAATATGCCAGGTTAGAAGCTAAATTTTATGCCACAATATACTTTCAAGATATTGATTATTGTTCATATAAATACATTAGCTGCATTATAAATTCTGCATTTAATAAGTCTGTCATGTCTATATAATATAGTGGTGCAGAATAAAGAGGTATTGAGAGATGTTAAAACCACCGTCATTAAATGAATAAAAATACTGAAAATGAACAAGACATCAGTATAAGATAAACATAACATAACTAGAAATTACTATTAACAATCAAGCAGAGGGTTTGTAAGTTAATCAACAGTCATTCGTTTGATTGGACTTAAAGAGATATACTATAAAATTTTGGGCTAATCATTATTTAATTAAGAGCCAAACTGAGGATATAACATTATAAAAGCAATATTTAATATTTCAGCTGAATAAATATATATAAGTGCTAAAATAGATTCTAAAAGTATTTGAAAGATTGAAAATTGTGTTTTTTATTTGTTTTAAAGTTTTTTCAGTTTGTTATTTATATATATAGAAATTTTTTTAAAAAGTTATTATTTATTTTTTGTTTTGTTTTATTATTTATATATTGTTATTTTATATATAGAATTATTATTATTTTTTTATTTTTAAAAAGTTATTTTGTTGATTAGTTTTTTGTAAATTTATTAAAAGATTTACTTTTAAGAAAAATATAACGTTCGAAAAACGTTATTTATATATAGAAATTTTTTAAAAAAGTTACTATTTATTTTTTGTTTTGTTTTATTTATATATTGTTATTTTATATATAGAATTATTATTACTTTTTTTATTTTTAAAAGTTATTTTGTTGATTAGTTTTTTTGTAAATTTGTTATTAAAAGATTTACTTTTAAGAAAAATATAACGTTCGAAAAACGTAAAATAAAAAAAAAGGATTATATTTGTATTTCAAAATGTTTATATAATCGGGAAAAGGAAATTAAGCGTGCTGTTGTAGAATGTACTATATGTGATGGGGTATATCACTTGAAATGTTTAAATAAGACTAGGAAGGATGTAAATGGTTTATGGTTATGCAGTCAGTGTATTAATATGATAAAAGAGGTGAGAAAGTGTTTTCAAAGTGTAGATAGTCAAAGAATAGTGGGTGGAGAAAGTAATAGTGTAATGGAGATGATTAGTCAAAGAATAAATAAGATAGAGGAAGAATTGAAGGATGTAGAAGTAAAATTAAAATCATTAGAGATAAAATGTGAGGAGATAAAGGAATTATTGAGTAGGAATGATAAGGAAAAAATAGATAAGGAGGACCAGAAGGTATTAGAAAATGTTATAGATAGAGCAGAAAAAGTAGATTATGAAACAGTATTGATAGGAGATTCACTAATTAGAGAATGTGGGGATATAATAGCAAGGGAAAATAGAAGTAGGTATGTAAGAGTATGTTTGCCTGGAGCTAGAATTAGGGATGTAGCAGATAAAGTTAAAAAACAAGGTAGTAGAGATGTATATGTTATGGTGGGGACTAATAATTTATTAGAATCATCAGAGAGAATAATGGATGAGTATGTAGATTTGATTAGGAATTTGATTATGATTAAAGGAAGAGTAGGAATAGTTGGATTATTACCAAGGTTTGACAAGAGTTATTTGTTAGATAGGGCATGTTCTATAAATGAGAGATTGAAAAAATTGTGTGAGAGAAATAATGTTATGTTTGTGGATGTGTGGGATTGTTTTATTGGAAAGAGAGAGTTATATAGTAAAGATGGGTTGCATTTAGGAAAACAAGGAAGTGAAGTTTTAGGGAGTTTGATTTATAAAGAATTTTTTTCGGGAAACTTATAAAGGGGGTGGGTTTTTAAATTGTAATATTATTAAAAAGAATGGATGGAATATAAGAAGTAAGCAAAAGGAATTTGATTTTGATATAAATATAGATATGGAGAAGGAATGGGTTTGTAAAATTAATGGTAAGAAAGTAATTTATAAATGTAATGGAGAAGAAATAATTAAAAGAATTTATAAAAGAGTAGTTAGGAAAGAAGAAATTGTTAAAATTGGGTTTTTGAATATGCAAGGTGGTAGGAAACCAGAAAAGTGGATGGAATTAAATAAAACAATTGAAAATGAAGAGCTTGAGGTATTAGCAATAGTGGAAACACATTTAAGAGAAGAAGAAGAACCTATTTTGGAACAGTTGGTATGGCAGGGTATAAATAGAAAAGAAAAAGAAAAAAGGGGTGGTGGTATAGGTGTTATATCAAAAAAATATTTAAATATTGTTAAATGTCAAGAACACTTGTGGTTTGAAATAAGGTTGGGTAGACAAGAATGGATGGTGGCTATAGTTTATATAGCTACTGGAGATAGTCAAATTATATTGGAGTGGAATAGTAACATATACGAATGTTTAGTTAAGGATATACAAAATTTTAAAGAAAAGGGGAAGAGAATAATGGTTATAGGGGATATGAATGGACATATTGAAGAAATTGATGATGTAGATAATAAAAATGGACAGCTTTTGAAGAATTTTTGTCAGAAAGTGAATTTGAGTATTGGAAATTTATTAAATATTTATGAGGGACAATACACATGGTCCAGAAATAATATATTTCACACAATAGATTATGTATTGGTAGAGAAAGAGGGAATAAATAAAATACGGAAAATTAAGGTATTTGATAATGAAGAAAAAGTATGCACTAGTGATCATAATTTCATTGTAATTGAAATGGTTAGTAATGTGATAGAGAATAGAAATAAAAGTAGAAATAATAGGGAAAGATATGGATGGAGAGTAAGTGATAAGAATAAGTTGGAAGAGTATAAAATACAAGTTGAAGAAATAATGGAAGAGTGGGTTGGGGATGAGTATAAGGATTGGTGTAAGGAAGTAGAAAAAGTTGCAAATAGGGTTTTAGGTGAGAATATTGAAAAGAATAAAATTAATAAAAAAATTAAAATTAGTAAAAGTGTAAAAGAAAGGAAAGAAGCATGTAGAGAATATAAGTGTGCTATTAAGAATAAGAAAAGTGAAAAAGATATTAATGCTAAATGGGAAAAGTACTTAGAAAAGAAGAAGTTGGCTAAAATAGATATTTATAGAGAGAGAATGAAATTGAATAGTAAATTGTTGGAGGATATTAATAAAAGTGGAAGAGATGGAAGTAAAAAATTTTGGAATTATATTAAAAGGAGAAATGTAGGGGAGAGAGAGAGAAATGTAGGGGAGAGAGAGTTAGTATTACTAGATGATGAGGGAATTGAGTGTAGTTCTAGAGAAGATTTAGAGAGAATCTTAAATAGTTATGTAATGAATATAGAAAAGATGTTAGATGTGAATGATAGAATATTAGAAAATATGAAAGAATATAGTAATGGTAATATTAGTTTTTCAGAAAATGAACTAAATGAGGTAGAGAAGAAATTGAAAAGTGGGAAGGCAAGAGGTTTAGATGGATGGGCAGCAGAGATGGTAATGAATTTAGGATATAGGGCAAAAGTAAAGTTATTATCCTGTTTTAATAAAATGGCACAGAATAGAGTTTTCCCAAGTAGTTGGAGTAATACAAGAGTAAGGTTATTATTTAAAGGAAAGGGTAAGGATCATAGAAAGTTGAATAATTATAGACTGATAGCGGTAACATCAGTTTTATATAAAGTTTTCTCATATATGGTGGCTAGTAAAGTTGTAAAATGGATGGAAGGGAATAATGTAGTGGGTGAAATGCAAGGAGGTTTTAGATTAGATAGGCATATAGGAGATAGTTTATTTGTAGTTACACAACTTATGGATATGAGTAGGAATGCAGATAAACAGTTATATATGAGTTTTATAGATATAGAGAAGGCATATGATAGAGTAAATAGAAATAGATTATGGATAAGTTTAGCAAATTTGGGAATGGATGAAGCTTTAATAGATACTATTAAGAAATTATATGAAAATAATTATTATATATATCAATTAGAGAATATAGAATCAATTAAAGTTAAAAATGGTGTGGGACTAAGGCAAGGATGCCCTATGTCACCTATTTTGTTTGTGTTGTGTTTGAGTGAAATGGAAAGAGCAATAGAAAGATTAGGAAGAGGGATAGAGATACCGTTAATAGGTAGTAAGGGAGTATATATTTTGTCAGGTGTTTTTTTTGCAGATGATATATTTTTGTGTGCAGAAAAAAGAGAAGATATGGAAGTTATGTTGAGGACATGTGCAAGGGTGGGTAAAGAGATGGGGATTAAATTTAGTGAAGAAAAATCAAATATAATGATGGTTAATACTGAGGAAAGAGAAGATGTAGAATTTTTATTGGGAGATATTAAGTTAAGTGTGGTGAATAGATATAGTTATTTGGGAATTATTTTAAGTAATCAGAAAAATTATTTGGATGAATGGGAGAAAAAATTGATAAATGAAGCAAAGAAAAGAAAGGGATTGATAAAGAAATTAACAGTATTTTCATATAATAAATATGATTTAGCTAGACTTATATGGAAAGGAGTTGCAGTAGCAGGGTTAACATATGGTAATGATGCATTATATGTTAGTAAAAAGATATTAGATTATTTAGAAAAAGCTCAAAGGGAAGTAGGAAGACATGCATTGGATGCAGAAATATGGACAGCAAGGGAGGCAATTCAAGGAGAAATGGGATGGTCAAGTTTTCATATGAGAGATGCAAAAAGTAAAATGAAAATGTTTGGTAGATTGCAGTTTATGGATAATAAAAGAATAGCTAAAATAGTATTTAATTGGGTTATGAGTAAAGGGCAGGTAACAAGATGGGTGAGAAAGGTAATGTGCTATGCAAAAGATTTGGATAAAGAATTTATATCAGTATATTTGTACAAAAGATGGGATGATTGTGTTAAGAGGATTATTGAGTGTTATAGTAGTAAGGAATGGGATAAAAGAATAAATTTATTAATAAAGACTAGGGAGTTAGAGAGATGGAGAAATAGTATGGAGAGTAAAAAGAGTTTAAATATATATAGAAATAAACAGAATATTAGGTGTGAGTTAATATATGATAATAGTAAGGAAAGTAGTTTATTGTTTAAGGCTCGAATGGGATCTTTAGCTACAAAAGAATATACATGTAAATGGAAAAATATGGGTGATTTATTTTGTAAATTATGTAAGGAAGGAATTGAAAATATTAGGCATTTGTTAATTGAATGTAAATGTTTGAAAACAGAAAGGGTACATATAATGAAGTTGTGGAAAAATAAATATGAAAAGAGTGATTATACAGAAAGTGAATTATTGGTTTTTATGCTAGGTTTGGGAAAAGATAAGGGGGATTTAGATATAAAGGTTATAGAGTTGACAAAAATTATGTTGTGGAAATGGGATAGAGCAGATTATGGGTAAATTTAGAGTGGGGAATGTAAAAGAAAGTGGCTAACAGGTTTATCTGGGCTTAATTGCTGAGATATTCTTGACTTCGTTTAAGGAGAAGCCATAATACATCACATCACATCACATCACATGGAAAATTTGTTTACTGTGATCAGAATAGATGATGATGATGGTTTGCACCGACTAAACCCAGGGAGAAACAAGAGATCTTAAATTGTTTAGACAATTGAGACAAAAGCACAAAGACAAACGTCAGCCAAATTAAGTTTAAACATATTTCATAAATTTTATTATGAGAAAATAGATTATTAAATATAAGTTTATGACACAAGAGATGGGGTTAACTCAGGTGTGTACCATACATACTAAAGGAAAAGCTATGACAGACTGACTGATCTTCTAATAAACAAATGTAAAAGGGAGGAAGCAAATTTCATTCAGCAGAGGATTCACCTAAACATTGGTTTTCACTTTCAGATATTTAAACCCTATGCCCCTGAAATAGACCAAAGAATCCAGCACCGATGAGCTGTTCAAGATCTCAAAAAAATTGGTCAGACCTTGAATGTCCTTATATCGGTATGAGCTGCACCTATTACTACGTTTAAAATAACGGTGATTGATCCACCTCAAGAACAACCGACAAACATGACTGAAATGAAGAAACAATTAAAACTGGTGAATCCCAGCCAAACGATTGGTGAAAATTACTTTAAAATTAATAATTAATGGTCCCAATAAAGGACAAGTAAATGATTAGAAAAACAGTTACATCTGCCCCAGCAAATAAAGAAAAGAAAATAAACTTACAAACAAATTCTGAGTACACGCTCTGATAAATTTAAAGCACACATAATCACTACAAAAAGAAATCTAAAAATCAAAAGTTTAAATACTCTAGCAGACCGAAAGTATCGCTCACCTGTAATTTACGAAAGGATAAATTTTATCTTCCTGCTGACGACTTATAAAATTACAAAGAAAAATACAATTCTAATTTCCACTTTTAGAGATCTTAGAACGAAATCTCCACCTGCGAAAATCAGACAATAAAGTCATCAGCCAAAAGATTTTTGGAGGTTTAGCAAGAGGGCAAACATAGAGTATAAAATTAATTAATTATTAAATACTAAACAATTACAGGTAAGCATTTTAAAAGCACGACTGCCAAAGCATTTATAAAAATCTTACATAAAATAGAAAACTCACTCGTCACTCTCCAATAAACAAAATGGAAAGCAAATTAGAATCTTAAAACTAAGATTCTAAGACACACTATAAAATATTGAAAAACACAGCAAATATTAAATATGAGGCTATACTGATTTAAGAATACATATTTGTGGTTAGATTGAGCGGAGATTTAATGAGAACTAATTTACCCTGGGAAGTACAAAAATGAAAATAGTTACCTTTCGGTAAAAGCAATGTTCACGTAGAGTGTGCACTTTTACTTAAGTTCATTTTCAGGTTCTTGAAGCAGCAAGGTAGATGTAAAGAGGTTCCAGTTTCTTTTAGGTGTTCAAGGCATTACTGGAGCAAACTTGGAAGTCAGGGATCCGTCTTTTGTGGAGTTAGCAAGCCATTCGGGTGGTGATAACAAGTATAGAATTTTTCATTTTTGCAAGTGAAGTCTTTAATAACAGCTGATGTCCTTTAATTAAGAAATTTAAATGTCCATGCTGCTATAACTTTCACGTGAGAAAACCACTTGTCTATCTCTCAAAAATGGATTAACTGACCCTCCAAATTTCCGGGGTTATTTATACGTTGCTCTATTTCCCATGAAACACTTTCCTTGTTGTCCAATTTCTTCACCTTAGGCAGGGTAAATATTAATCTCCCGCTCAATATATCTAAGAATTCTACCCAGGGTTTATTGAAATGAGAATAACAATATAAAAATTCAAACCTCCGCTAGTAAAAATTGTTTACAATAATTAAAATAAAAGCAACAGGAATGCAATTAGCTAGCCAGCTTGTTTTTAAATCAAATGGATTTAAAAACAGGCGGTATAAGAATTATTCTAAAATAAATCGATAAACATTTTAAAAAAAAAATCCGTTTTACATATAAATGTGTGTGTATTTTGATATACACATTCTGTTTAAATAATAATGAAATTTAAACCTTACGTTTAATGAAACTTAAAAGCTTAGTAAATTTCTTTTTTTCGATAACGCAATTGAATCGGATTTCAATCAATTTGATTGGACTTAAAGAGATATACTATAAAATTTTGGGCTAATCATTATTTAATTAAGAGCCAAACTGAGGATATAACATTATAAAACCAATATTTAATATTTCAGCTGAATAAATATATATAAGTGCTAAAATAGATTCTAAAAGTAATCTTACATCAATAATGCTAGGATTATTATATTAATGCTGATCATCATCAATGCCCAATACCATCTAGTCCAAGAGTGAACTGACCATTATTAAACTAGATACTATTATTGTAAACATATAAAATAATGAATTGACTTTGAAGGTTATTTTATTACCTTAGTATCGCTTAAATAATTCTAAAGAGAATTATGTACATATATCATGTATCATTAGTCCAAAGCTAGTTTTGGGACTGCAAGGACCCTAAAATATCTACATAATCTATTTTAGCATTAAACAATATCACTCAAAATGCTAATTGATAAATTTATTAATTAGAATTTAAAAAAGCAAATTAAAGACTGGTAAATACCGTTCATTCTAAACATATTAGATGTTTTTGAGTATTTGCAAATATCTGAAAATATTGCAATTGATTAAAAAAATCAAACAATAAAATTTACAAATATAATACACATATACACATACTGTAATGGATATGCAAATATATGTTACATAAGATATTTAAAAGTATGTTAAGAATATTTAGAAAAAAAACAATGTATTATTTTTGTTATCAATAAAAATACAGTCACTTTATTAAATAGAATAAAGAGAGTTTAGAATAGAGCAAAAGTCAATTAGGAAGTAAACAAAAGGCAAAATAAAATTCTGTGTCTGAATCTCAAGTTAAAATAAAAAAAAAGTAGAGGAGGAGAAAATATAGTTAAAGTATAATGTAGTTTATTAATTAAGAATTTTAACTAAAGTTACTATTTAAATGGAATGGCTCATCTTTTCTTTGAAATAAAAGTACAAATTCCAAAATGTTATGAGGTATAATAAAATTAAAAACTAATTGTGTAAAGGTAATTTAAAGATTGTACTTGGTGTAATAATTTAAACTAAAATAGTAATTGTAAAGAAAGATGAAAAAAAGGAACAAAAAAATTGTAATGTAAATAATTGTACAGAATTATTGTCTAAAATTATTTAATTAGAGAAAAATATGATCTAATCAAAGATTAAAACAATTTTGTAAGTTGTCTCATCAAGAAAAGAATGTTTTACTGAAAACAGTAATATATCCAACTGATTAGATAATCATTGTTGTAATTAACATTGTAATTGAAATAAAAAAAGATTAGCTAATTAGAAAAAGATTGAAACTGATTAATGATGTGGGTGAGATCAGACAATGGTTTGTCAAGGATATAAAGACTACTAAATTATTATTAGAATTATTCCGCTGTTATGTTGATTCCGATTCAACTGCTGCTAGTTATTTTAATTTCTGCTGACTTATCACCTGTTGAATTTTGTGGACTCTTTCATTGAGAATGTATAATTTGTCCAGTGATGTATAGCTATTTATCCAGAAGCACTGACATCACAATGCAGTGCTAAACTTACAACAAGGAGTTCATTTAGTTTTCATAACCTATTTCCTATGCATTTGATTACCTGAAACATGACAACAAAATCCTTGACCTATTATTGCTGAGACATATACCCACAATTATCAGATTCCTGCTTAATGAGGCTACAAAGATATATATTGCCTGAAAAGAAGAAGCAGCAAGCTGTTAAAAGAAACCAGGTAACCTGTTGAATAAAGCCATTTACAAACTCTAGAAACTGTTAAGAAGACATATGTAATCACTCCAGCAAAAATATATAAAACCTAGGTCAATATGAAAAATTAATTCAAAGTCTAGACATAAATGATAATTAGAGGTAAAATTTCATTCTCTTAAAAAACTTTCATAAATTAGAAATGATTAAATTCTTACTAACTAGTTAAAGTAGATTTAATTATAGTGAATAACTCTGTAACTTTCCTATACTAGCACATTAATTGTTGATAAACAGAGCAAAACTCTCCATACAGTATTGCCACCTGTGCTAAACAGAGTAATCAATGGATGCCAGAAGGCTTGTGCATAAAATCCCTATCCAATGCCTACTCATCCAATATCCACAGACTAGTTTCTGGCTTGTCGCCTTTGTCAGTGAGGAGCTTTGGATCTGAGAGCACTGCATCTAGATCTTAGGATCTAATGCAACCCTCTAGCAACCACCTTTTATCTCTACTTAACTACAAAACTATGAGAATGAAATTGAAAACACAAAAAATATTTTCAATCTAAGCTCAATAGCTTATATAGTCATATGGGTCTGAACTCAGTTCAGCACCCATACATTTTGGTGTCTTTGGCTCTTTTACAACCATAGCCACCACTATCCTATTAGGCAGGATTGGTGTTAAACCATTAAGCATCACATGATCACATTTCCTATACTAGCACATTAATTGTTGATAAACAGAGCAAAACTCTCCATACAGTATTGCCACCTGTGCTAAACAGAGTAATCAATGGATGCCAGAAGGCTTGTGCATAAAATCCCTATCCAATGCCTACTCATCCAATATCCCCATACTAGTTTCTGGCTTGTGGCCTTCGTCAGTGAGGAGCTTTGGATCTGAGAGCACTGCATCCAGATCTTAGGATCTAATGCAACCCTCTAGCAAACACCTTTTATCTCTACTTAACTACAAAACTATGAGAATGAAATTGAAAACACAAAAAATATTTTCAATCTAAGCTCAATAGCTTATATAGTTTATCAACAATTAATGTGCTAGTATAGGAAATGTGATCATGTGATGCTTAATGGTTTAACACCAATCCTGCCTAATAGGATAGTGGTGGCTATGGTTGTAAAAGAGCCAAAGACACCAAAATGTATTGGTGCTGAACTGAGTTCAGACCCATATGACTATATAAGCTATTGAGCTTAGATTGAAAATATTTTTTGTGTTTTCAATTTCATTCTCATAGTTTTGTAGTTAAGTAGAGATAAAAGGTGGTTGCTAGAGGGTTACATTAGATCCTAAGATCTAGATGCAGTGCTCTCAGATCCAAAGCTCCTCACTGACGAAGGCCACAAGACAGAAACTAGTCTGGGGATATTGGATGAGTAGGTATTGGATAGGGATTTTATGCACAAGCCTTCTGGAATCCATTGATTACTCTGTTTAGCACAGGTGGCAATACTGTATGGAGAGTTTTGCTCTGTTTATCAACTCTGTAACTAGTTTAATGTAATTTTATTTATTATTATAATGTTTTTTTGTAAATAAATATATTGTTTTAATATGTTATTTTGCCCAGATTCTATCTATCTCAGTATTTCACCATATAACCTTTGATTAAACTAAAAGTGGTCAATTAGTTGTTTATGTTTAAATATGCATTGTCTGATAACCTAAATTAGATAAGTTTCTTGTTTACTTGAGTTAGTTGTGGAATGTTTGTAATGGTCTTCTGTGGGTATTCCATCAAACTGGCTGGATGGCACACAGAGGTTTATCCCCAGTATAAGTAAAAATATCCACAGGAAAGGTATTTTGCTTTTAGAAGTTATGAAGTGAGTGCAATGGTTTTAAAAGTTGGTCACAGTATGTGCATTTATAGACAATCTCAGTCTAACCATTGATTGGTTAATATCTAAGATATTGACATATTCACTCCTTTGCTTGTGCAACATGTTTCAAATCTATCAATTATTGTAAAATGTAAAAATAATAAAAATGATAGTTATCCATTATAATTTCACAATATTATTAAAAGGAGGTTGCGTTGATGCAGTTTGAGATTGTTATGACTATTGAAGTATTGATTGGTTTTAATGATATATATAAAAGCATACAGTTCAGTGTCTAGTTTTTAATAACCATAGTTACCATCATCCTTTGGATAGGATTAGTGTAAAACCATTATAACCACATGCTCTTTCTTATGATTACACAATCTGTTAGCACAGTAGCAACAGTATTGCTACCTAGTGCAAGCTCTAGTAATCAAGGGATGCTGAAAGGATAAGGGAGTAAAAATTCCTATCTTATGCCTACTCATCTAATATCCTCAGACTAGTTTCTAGCTTATGACTTGGATTGAAAATGTGATTATGTTTTAGTTTGGGGTCATAACTTTGTAGTTACCTAAAGAGGTCAAAGTTGACTCCTGGAGAGTTGCATTACATCCAAAGATCTAGATGCAGTGCTCTCAGACCTGATAAAAGCTATAAGCTAGAGACTACTTTGTGGATGTTGGATGAGTAATCCCTAGATAGAGATTTTGATGCATTGACTTTCTAGCATTCATTGATTATCATGGCTTGCACTAGGTGGCAATATTGTAGGGAGTAAGTTGCTGTTGTATTAACAGATTGTGTAAACATAAGTAGTGCTGATATGTGATTTTATAATGGATAATATTCAAAAATATTACATTGAAATTGTATTACCTACAGAGATTTTTTTACAATCTTTCAAGCTTTAACCAAATTTTGCTAGACATATTGCTTGCATCACAGTAGCAGCAATCTGGAAACTAAACAATTAAACAGTATATCTTTCTTATTACTGTTACAATGCTTGTGTTATTAGAATTAATCAATGCTACTGTTTCGATTGACCAGCAATCTTCTTCAGAGCTTTTTCAGCCTGAAGTTACTAACACCTCATCTAACATAGGTCCACACTTTCTATTTACATATCATAGCCATATTCAATTTGATATTGAAACTTGAATGTAATTGTAGCAGTATTGTAACCAAATCCTCATAGGCAAGACAGTTTTTATCCAATTACATTTTAAAATAACCTTGCTTTCAAATAAACATTTAAATACCTAAATAACTTGATTATTACATCCTAATGTGATGTTAAAAAAAGCTATTTATCTACATGTGGTAATCCACCCTCATTGTTACTCTTTATCATACACATTGTGGCTCAGTGAAAAGATAATTGGTGACTGGTTTCCTGTAGTGACATCTCTGGAACATGCATATGATACATAATAACAGTTTTTTTCACATAAATATTAAGATGCTAGAGTGTCTGGATCATACTTTATGACATAAAGTATGACCATGTTTCATATCTTTAATATTATAATGGATCACAGTGCTAATATTTAATTTTGTTTTAATTAAATTGCTATTGAAACATTTGGAATGAATATTGATGATGATCTATAAAGGTATAAGACAAATTCTCGCATGTAGTAACTGATTATCCAGACATGCTAACATCTTAAAATTTTTGTGGTAAAGAAGTAAACTAAATTATTACATGAAGCATGAATTGATTTGGAGATAATAGTTAAGGCTGTTGATTATTCTCATTTTAGATGTAGGCAACGTCAATTTACACATGATTTAGAATTTAAGTTGGGTTGCATGTGTGTATTTGTGTGCATGGGTGCTCACATTTTGTATTTTCAGTACTGATAGACAAAAATAATTTGGGGCTTCACATTTTTCCATTGCTTATAATCATGTTTGAAAGTGCAAAAAAAGGATGTTGTTTAAAAACATCACATGACCACCACTTCTTATGCTTCTGTACAACTGTTGTTAAAACAGGCAAAACTCACTATACATATTGATTACTTTAGCTTGTTGTGTGTGGCAATACGTACAGTGAGTTTTGCCAGTGATAAAAGTTGAAAAGCTGAAAAAAATAAAAGGTTTATCACGCACATGTAAATAATACAAAAGATGTATTCCACTCTTAATAAAAAATTAAAGTTTAGTCTTGTGATTAAAAAGATGTTATAATTTTTAATTTTATAAAGCCGATTGTCAGTCGTTTATTTATTTAATGAATGACTATAAATATCAATGAGTGCTTGATAAAAATTAGACACATGTAAGTTAAATTGTAATAATATATATTAAAATAATTATTTTGACTAGATATAAAGATATATTATTAAATTAATCAAATGGTTGATTGCTTGTCATTGCTTAAAAATACTGAATCTCCCAAGTTCCTTGAATCTGGAATCCCAGAGTTCATCTACAACACAACTAAACCACAGAGACTGTATATTATCAGGATAGGGATAAGCAACATATGAATGAATCTGGTTAGTATATTATATGTATATGAATTATGATAATAGATATCTCTACTGACTAATCTTCTTGGACATTATTCTTTTATTCAAACTAATATTTTCTGGATTTAATTCTATATAGTGGTTTACATATAACACACATATATATGTGCACAGCTGCAACATTTACTATTACATGAATATATTTAAATTTGTTAAAATAATAGAATTATTAATTTTTATACCACCTAATTAACATATATGTTAGTGTATATAGAAATTTATGTGCACATAGACATTTATATATTTTAATTTGGCACAATATTATATTTTGATAATTAATTCATTATTGACAGTTTATAAAAAAATGTCCAATTCTTTCATAACAGTTTAATATCTTTTTTTCTTAAAATATGAATTTCTTGACCACTGGTAAAAGTTAAATCCTTCAGAAGGTATATTTTATTTAATATTTTTTGACAGATTATTCTAAAAAGATGTTTTTTTACCAGGTTACTCGTAACTAATTATAATTAATTTTTTTTTCTTTTTTAAAAGGAAATGAAGTCAATTTTATGACAGGTCACTTTTCGATTGTTGATTACTTAATTATCAATGCTTTTAAATTAATCTAAAAAATTTGCTTTTTGATTCTAAGTCAAACAAGATTATGCTTGCATTATTTTTTAAAAAATATATTTTAAAATAATATTCTTCTATATATATGTCAGGTCACAAGTTGACTTTTAATTACAAGATTTTTTTTAAATTTAAAAATATAGTTTTAAAAAAATGCCTTTTAAAGAAATATCAAAATAATTTCTTTACAAAATATATATATAATTGTCTATGTCCCTTCTTTTTGATGTGTGACATAAGCAAATTATTGATTTGTTTTACTTTCAGTTATTAAATTATCATTTTAAAAGTCATTTTAAGGATTTAAAACTAACTCACCAGCTATATATATATATATGATTATCTGTGCTTCTTTGCATATAGATACAACAGCATATGTATAACTAATTCTTCATCTAGCCAAGGAATTCTCTTTGTGAACTTGCTGGTCTGGTTAAGATTAGTTTACAGTCACATTAGGAAAAGAATAATTCAGGTATGTTTGGCATTCTCCCTTATGTTTAGGGCTTGATGAGCTTCAGGTTGGCAAACCATCTTGTCCAGATTTGTAGCTATGAATTTCAATACAAAGAAGTGGATCATTAACTTCCATGTAAATTCCAACTCTACCATTGAACTGTAGAGCGGCTGCTTCTTCCTGTCTTGACTTCAGCTACATTTTCACGGGAACTCTGTCCAACTCTGCTAACCAATTCTGCAGCTAGCTATTCTGCTTTTCAAAAATATTATTAGTCAAGCCTTCTCACCAGTTCTTAAAAAATATATTTAGCCAAGATTTAATACCAGACTCTTCTGGCCAGCTCTTACAAAAACTACATATCAAACTAAAATAATCTTTTTTTTCAACTCTTTTATACAGTTAGCTAATGGGATGATAAAACACATTTAATTAAAAAAACTGCTTGTATTTTTTTAATCCTTTCAAATCTTTGCCCTTTATTTAAAATAAATTTTTGAAAACAACTTTGAAATTTTACCAAAGGTGTGATCTACATGGTTTTACTAGATAGAGAAATTTACTAATTCATTAAAAGATTTCAAAAATACGTAATAGAAATTTTTACAATTATTAGAAACATGTTTGTTTTTAAATTTAAAAATCAGAATAATAATAATAATAATTTATTTAGACCTTTTTAAATGTTTAATTTATAATAAAATTTTGTTTTAAATTTAGATATGTAACCCTTTATTTATTATTTTTCTAAGTGAAATGTAGAAAACATCTACAAAAATTTATGTCTGTGTTTATTTCTACTTTTTCTTTAGTTTATATATATATATATGCACACACATAACTATATTACCATGTGTCATGTAATCCAACTGGTTACATACATACATAAATACATACATACATACATACATACATACATACATACATACATACATACATACATACATACATACATACATACATACATACATACATACATACATACATATATAAAACAATAAAAATAATAATAATAACAGTAATAAATTATTATATACAATCTTTCAATCTGATGAAATACACAAAAGTACCTCTGATTAATTCCTTAGCCTGTGTCAACTGCCATTAAGTTCATAAATCAAAACAGAAGAAAACATCAACTCAAATCTCATAAATCTCAAATTTTAATGTTAACAGCTTGTCTACTAATCATATTTATTTTATTCCTATTTATTAAAATTACCTCCTTAATTTTTATTTTATCATGGTTTCTCTCTTCATGAAGAATCTTAAAACTTTCAATATCAAATCTAAATTTATATTTACATCTCCTTTCCTGATTCAAGAAAACTAAAGCAGTCATTAAATCATTCTTATTTTTATTTTTCACATGCTTGTATAACAATTCATGCTCCTTTAATCTTTTTTTCAATACTGCACCTTGATTCACTATATTATAACATACATCCACAAAAAATTTGATACACAACATTATTTTTATAATTAAAACACTTCAAATAATTAAAAGTCTTATTTTCCTCTTTTCTTTACAAAAAACTTTATTTCTTGTATTTCTTGACAGCTATGACATTTTTAGAATTATTCACTAATTTATTAATATTATTTATAACACAAAATAAAACATTAAACACATTCTTATATATATCCTTAAAAAATTTCACTTGAGTATTTGAAATATATGGGATAGATATCCATTTTATACTATCAATCTTCAATTCCTTTAAACCATTATAACTCTTTTTAAATTGACATAAAGTATTCTTATAACCAACTTTAAGCAATCCCTTGGAAAATATCTCAATATTTTTTTAAATTTATCACACTAGTAATGGCGTGATGTTTCATTAGTAAACAAAAAAGATCTAAAACTTACCATCTTATGCATAATTGGTACTTTTGATTTACTATTTATATATCTCCTTTTTTACAAAGGTTTGATTATTAATTTATAATTTAACATATTATTATCTTTTGTAATAATTAAATCCAAATACTTTTGTCCCGTTTCTTTTCAATAGTCTATTTAAAAAAATTATTTAACTCTTCTACAAGCAATTTATAATAGTATTGGTATTTCTGCAAACAAAAACATAATCCAAATATCTTTTGTAAATTTTAATATCTTTAAAAGAATACATATTTAAATACCACTCACATATGTAGACAAAACAAAATTGCAAACTTGTGCAACAACAGGTAGACCCATAGGCCAAACATTAGACATTTTATAATATCCATCTTCAAAAGAAGCCACAATGTTATCAACAAAATTTTTTAAAGAATCAATAATAAATTTTGTCACATATTTACAAACACCTTTATTTTTTAATGGATGTTCAATTATTTTTATAGAATCCACTCTATCAATAGAACCATACATTTCTGTCACATCTAATGAAGCAACAACATTCTCATTGGTCGTTATATTTTTAATTCTATCTACAAAGTCAAAAGATGCAATAATATTTCCCCCAAATCTTAAAAACTCTTCTAACAGCTTACAAATATATTTAGAAGTCTGATTCATAAGTGCACTACCAAAATCAATTATAATTCACAAAGAATTACCTTTTTTATATAACTTTATATTTGCAAAAATACGAGGACATAAAGTGCAGGAAAAATATATCTTATAGCACACATTATTACTTAAGGCTTTATTTTTAGCATTCTTTAAAATACTATTAATAAATTTTATTTTCTCATTATCCATATTATATTTTTCAATCAAAAAGAAAACAAGTTTCTCTATTTGCCCTTTAACTTTCTCAATATACTGACATTTTGTCATTAAACATATTTGCAGCCCTTTATTTTCTTTCAAACAAATCATATTATCATTCTTCAGCCGCTGTTTAAATTCCAAAATAGCCAATTTCCATGACTTTTTATATTGAATCACATTAAATTTATGACAATTAATTTTTTTGATAAATTCATCACCAATATAGCTATCACTAGGAATCATTTCAAATGAATTTTGAACAGCTCCAATTAATTGCAAATTATAATTATCCCAAATACTACTGATATATTTGACTCCATAACAATATATATTTCTGCATCAAATGTATTTTATTATTTGAAAAATTAACAAAAATTCATGTCATTATAGATCTGTAGATACCACTTATTAAATAAAAAAAACAATTTTCTTCTCAATTTTATTACTTAATCTAAATTCAAATAATTGAAATCCATTTTCACAAACAATTTTATATTTGTCCCAAGAACACCATTAATTTAAAATCATTAAATGTCCAATTGCTTTCAAATATCTCTGGATATCAAAAAGTTCTTTTTATATTTCTTAAATTTCATCATTTAAAATTATTGATTTCAATTTATCCATATATCTTGGTATTAAATTTATACAGCTATTAAATTTTATGTTACAACAATTCAGGAGTACATGAATATATATATATATATAAAACAAAATAAATGTCCGCTAATATCAATAATACAATAACGAAACTTAAATATATTCCAAACAATGGTAAACAATTTATAATACAATATAAATAAAAACTCAATAAAAACTCATAAAGAAATATTTTCGATTATATTCATAATCATTTTCAACTCAACTTTCAAAATGGAATCATCTATTACCAACCGGAAACACATGTCGATTTAAATATCCGACAATTCATTAATCCTAACATTTGATGACTGTCTGTTTATTATCATATTTTTATACCTACTAATAAAAACTGCCTCTTTAATTTTTCTTTTTTCATTATCTCTCTCTTGGCCTAAAATTTTTATTTTATTTATATCAAAATTAAACTTAAAATTACAATTTCTATCATGATCATAAAAAACAGATTCAGTATATAACTTGACTTCATTGCTATTATCATTACATATCTGTACATTTTTCAAAACTCTTTTATATAACAATTTATGTTCTTTAATTTTTTTCTCTATATTACATCTAGATTCCCCTACATATGATAAGTTACACTCACAAAAAATTCTATAAATTATATTACGTTATTTTTTTTCTAACTTATCTTTTGAATTATTAACCATTCTATTTAAATCATCTGATCCATAAAATGAAACATTATATATACCATTATAAACTTTTTTCATAAATTTTACTTGATTATTATTATAAAAAGCCAAAGAAATCCACTTCTTACTCTCAATTTCTTCATCACCAGTATTTCTATTAATTTTCTTATTAAATTGACAAACCACTTGATAAATTTCTTTTATATTATAACCTACACTTAATAATTCACTTACATAATTTTCAATATTTTTCTTTTTATCACATGCATATTTACACAAAATATTATTTCTATACAAAAAAGACTTAAAACCAGCCATTTTATAATTATGTGGCACTTTAGATAAATAGGGAATATACCCTCTAGTTTCAATAGGTTTAATAAACAATATATAGTCAATCATATATATATATATATATATATATATATATATATATATTCTTATGATTTAAAAAAAAATGCTCTGAGGAAAGTACTTGTTACTATACTGAAAGATCAGCTATTTAGATATTATATTTTTATTACAAGAAATGTCCTGGAAATAAAATTGTGAATTTCATCATTTATCAAAATAATGAATTTATAGTATTATTTCCAGGAGCTTCCATGTAATAAAAAAATAACAGCTAAACAGCTGATGTTTCAGCACAATAACAAGTACTTTCCTCAGAGCATTTTCTTTCTCAAATCATAAGAATGTGTGTGGTGAGATTTAAAATTGTAATTTTTTTTTTGTTATTTTCTCCTCATGCTCAAATTCTATTGGTTGAGAAATTTAAAAAATTTTTTTTTATCCTTGAATAGCTTTTTCCAAATATTATTAATGTTTTTTAATTCACACTTTTCATTTATGTTCTTAGGCCTTTTAATAATCTCTATACCTTCCCTCAACAGTTTCTGGTCATATTGTTCAATTTATGGAAGAATATATATTTTATTTTATTTAATGTGTGAATAAATGACTGATGAACTAGATTTTTGTCTAACTATCAAAATGTGTTCTTTCTTTCTTAAATTTATTCTACGATTGGTCTGTTCAAGGTATGAATGTAAACAAACTTCACATGGAATTTCATATATACCATGACACACCAAAGGAATTTTCTCTTTAGAGTGTGGAAGTACTTCATTAATTTTTTTACATGAAGTATAAATTGTTTGGATATTATTTTTCTTTAAAACATTACCAATTTTATCATTTATTCCCTTTATATATGGCACAACAATCTTAATTTTTGAAGTATCAACATCTTTTCCTTATCATACGAAAAAGCCCTATTAATGATCATGTAATCAAAACCGTTATGAAAAAGCATTGTTTTAATAGTAGAGAGGTCTTGGTAAAAATGACTGTCACCTGTAAGTCTTTTATCTAACAATGCCTTTGCCACTGAAAATAATTATGCTGGATGATGAGGAGAATAAAAATGTAGATATGTTTGCTTTCTTATGTATACCATGGGATAAAGAACCATCCCTCTTCCTTTTAATTAAAACATGTAAGAATGGAAATTGATTATTATTTTCTACTTCAATAGTAAATTTGATGTTGTTGTAAAAAGAGTTTAAGAAATTTAAAAATTCATCAAGAGCATGCTTACCATGAAAACAAATGTAAAGGTACTACCAACATACCTCAGCCCTACAAATGGGTTTTTAACTGCTGATACCAATTTTTTGTTTCCCAAGTACTCCATAAAAATAGAAGCCATTGCTGGAGAAATTGGTGAACCCATAGCTAAACCTGATGTTTATTTATATATCTGACCATCAAAAACAAAAAAATGTATTTAATAAGCAGATTCCATCAAACTCACAACAAAAATAGGCAATTGAATAGTTGTCAAAACTTCAACAGCTCCCTTTACAGATCCACTAGTAAAAAGTGAAACAATATCAAAACTTACCAAAATATCATTTTTAGCTAATTTAATATCTTGGACAAGCTCAAGAAAATGATTTGCATGCTTAACATAATGCAGTGTTCAACATCAAGCATGTGCAACAATAAATAAATAATAATTGTGTAGAATAAAAATAATACCTTTGTACAATAATTATACATATTGATTGTGTAAAATAATTATATGTATAATGATTATATAAATAACTGTAGCAATAAATGTGTATCAATGTTTTTAGATCATAGAGTTGCATAGCTGGCCTTATAAGAACAGAAAACTATAAAAAATGCCATATATACTGAGATATGTAAAAATACCATGTGTATATAAAAATGCCATATATGCTAAAGTCTGCAAAAATACCATATTTGTTAAAGTTTGCAAAAACTCCAGAAGTCTTGAGGAGTATATAAACTCTCAGAACCTGGTTTATACATTCTGATATTAATGTAATTCAGAGAATCTTGCCTCTGTAAGACCAAAAGCAGGACTAGGACTTATGTGCAAATTACCATGACCTTTTATTATTTTAATGTGCCTTAAATAGGCTATGTACATTTTTAAATATGCTCATATGTTACTTAAATTAAACTATTAGCTTATCACTTCAATTCCGCCTTTGCCAGTTGTTTACTGCTGCTCACAGGACACAGCAAATTGGCACAGTCATCACAAAAGTTGAATAATAAGTAATTGCCTAAATAGCAAACTGGGACAGTTGTAACTGGATTTGAACTAACAGGGAAAATGTTGGGAATATCACAAGTCAGTATATGCGAGTTTAATGTGGATAATCTGAGTGACTGGACACTGTAGGTTTAGAGACTAAAACATTACAGTAAATAATATTACTGAGAATGCTGTAAAAGTAGCCTCTTTACTGTACTTCACAGACCAAAGGGTAATTGAGATAGCTAACAAACTGTGAAAATGAACCAGAATCACAGAAATACAATGAGCTTGTAACAAAGTTAAATGATTATTTCAATCCCCAGCCATACGAGTTTATTGCTTGATTACATTTTAGAGGCATAAGCCAAAAGAAAAATGAAAAGATAAAAGATTATGATATTAACCTAAGAGAAATGGCAAACTCATGTCCTTATGACAAAATTTTAGAGGAAGATCTCCTCAAGCAATTATTATATGAGCTAATAGGTCATTAGTTTAGGCAAATATTATTTCAGTAAAAGATCTAACATATGAGAAAGCAATCAGATATGGAATAGCTCATGAACTACTAATAGACCAAGTGAGAGAGTTTCAGAAGTTTCACAAGACCAGAACCACTTCAACTACAATTTGTAAAACAACAGAGTTGAATCTTAAACAGAAAAATGACTTAAATGTTTGATGTGGAAAAATCAGTTACAAAGCCCATGATTGCAACAAGCAAGAACGTGAAAGTTGTAGGAAAATAACTGATAACCCCAAAAGAAGGCACCACCATATGAAGCCAAGCAGAAAATTTACCTGCAGTGTGATGGAAAGTAGTTACATAAAAATGTTACCATAGATGAACTGGATCAAATTATACTAAATGTGAAAATAATCAACAAATCAAAAATCATGGAAATTGATAGTGGGGAAGGGGTATCACTGATGAAAAGCAGAGATTGGGAAAGTCTAATTAAGAATTTAAAAATTTCCCTCAAAAGTAGAGAAAACTCATCTCAAGGCTTGGGATGTTAACAAAAATTCCGTAAGAATATTAAAAGTCACAAAAGTAAATGTAGAAACAAAGATGTTTAAATAAATACTACCGCTATACCTAGTGAGCAAAAAAAACCCAATCATAGGCTGAGAATGGTTTGTGCCCCTAGGCATAAGGATTCATATCATTAAGGAAGTCAATATAGAATCCTAAGGTAAAAATATATCACATGTGGATGCATTATCTAGATGTCCAGATAAAACTTAACTGCCTAAGACAGAAACCCATGTAAGTTACATTGATCAGCTAGCTTCAAAAACTACCAACAGTCAAACAATATGAGAATGGACTAATGCAGACTCTGGCTAAAGAATTCTTAAAATTAGATAGAAATCAAATGACCTGCTAGATGTCCTCCCTAATTAAATAAAGAATTGTGGAAAGTATGCAGGAGGTTGTCCATAAATAAAGGCTGTATATTGATGGACAATAAAGTATTTGTACCATCTATGATCTCACAAGAGTACTTAGATTATTACATCAAGGTCATTCTGGAATAGTTAGAGCTAAAATCTTGGCATACAACTATGTATGGTGGCCAAGAATAAATAGACCTCAAGTTGTATATTAAAAAGTGTAAAGAGTATCGAATCACAGCTGATTAACTGACAGTAAAATGTATTTCATGGCCTATTCCAATGAAATCTTAGGAAAGAATCAACATTGACCATGCCAGTTCATGAAAAGGACATAATTATTTATTAGTTGTTAGATTCATATAGTCCTTGGACTGGATACTGAGTTATAAAAAATATTAGTTTGTCTGCAACTATCAAGAAACTTAACGAGATGTTTGTTACACACGGAACACCAGAGATACTCATGTAAATAATAGTACTGCTTTATTCTCAAAAAAATTTGAAGATTTTATTAATGAATGGGGGGGGAGGGTAAACATAGAATCACAATGTATCACCATGAATCAAATGGGATAGCTGAGAAGGCCATCCAAAACATGAAAAAAAGCTTAAGCAAAGTTAAAAAACAAAATATAAATGAAGTCTTATTTGAAATAATGTTTCATCAACACTGCATGCCATCTAGTGTCATTGGAAAAAATCTCAGCTGAAGTTTTGTTTTTAAAAAAAAAGAATAAATTGTCAATCTTGTTATCTACCCGACAAAGAATTAATAAGACAATAATGGTAGGAGGAAGATTGAAATAGATAACAATGTTTGATCACAGAATAGATTTAAAAAAGACTTGGGGGGAAAGCAACCATCATAAGAAATATTGTAAATTAACTGGTAAAAATTGAAACTGAAGAGAGCATAAAACTTCGGAAGCATAAAAGCCAGCTGAGAAGACAATATCTGTTTACCATAAATAATGGAAGCAGTGAAATAGCAACCAGTAAAACTTTGAAGCAGGAACTATAGCATCAACCAGTTCAAAAATTTACAACCCTGAAGAAAAAGAATTGTTGCTAAATTGGAGACTCTTCCAAAAATGGAATAATTATATTGAAATCACCATTGAGACACAGCAAAGACCGTTAGCATCCAGCAAGAATCAGAAACATTTATGCTCATCTCAAAGACTATGTTAGGTGAAGAACCATACATCTGGAGTTAGCAAGGAGTGCAGTATTCAAGGTCAAATAAGGAATATATATGTGTGTGCAACAATAAATATATAATAATTGTGTAAAATAAAGACAATAACTTTATATAATAATTATATATAATGATTGTGTGAAATAATTATATATATAATGATTATATAAATAACTATAGCAATAAATGTGTAGCAATGTAACGAACAATGTGTAGCAATGTTGTTATGTCGTAGAGTTGCATAGCTGGCCTTATAAGATCAGAGAACAATAAAAAATGCCCTGTATGGTGACGTGTGTAAAAAAATATCATGTGTATGTAAAAAACGTCATATATAATATGTAAAAAATGCCATATTTGTTAAAGTTTGTAAAGACTTTAGAAGTCTTGAGGAATATATAAATCACAGAAAAAGATCTATATGTTCTGGTATTAATGTAATTCAGAGAATCCTTGTAAGTCCCAAAGCAGGACTAGGGTTTATTATGTGCAGGTCACTATGACCTTTTATTATTTTAATGTGCCTTAAATAGGCTATGTACATTTGTAAATATTCTCATATGTTATTTAAATTAAACTATTAGCTTACCATCTCATTTTTTACTTGCTGTTCACAGGTCACAGCACATAAGATGTTATTTCTGTTAAATTTGGTTATAGAAAAGAAGGTAGAAAACGAGCAAGTGTCTGCTATCGGTCTCAATGGAATATTTGAGTTGTGGATTTATTGTAAACTATATAACTTTAGATAAAATAATTTTCTCTAGGTATAAGATAGATGTTAGTTTTGAAATCTAAATCAGTAGAATAAATTAATACTTTTCTTTTCTTTTCAAGATATGTCATAGAATATTTTTTGTAATAATCACTAGTTAAAACAAGCAAAACTCACTATACGTATTGCCACACACAGCAAGCTAAGATCTAGGTGCAGTGCTCTCAGATCCAAGGCTCCTCACTGACGAAGGCCACAAGCCAGAAACTAGTCTGGGGATATTGGATGAGTAGGCACTAGATGGGGATTTTATGCACAAGCCTTCTGGCATCCATTGATTACTCTAGCTTGCTGTGTGTGGCAACACGTATAGTGAGTTTTGCCTGATTTAACAGCAGTTATAAACAAGCATAAGAGGTGGCGGTCATGTGATGTTTATTGGTTTAATAATCACTAGTATTCAAAATTACTGTAATATTACCTTTATCTGCTGGAACGATAGTAATCGATTTATTATTTTTTAAATGTAAACAAAGCTTTTCTATTGTCAACAGGTAAATAACTTTTTAGATGTTTTTGTTTTTAGAATATCATAACATTTTCTCTCTTATGTTTGCCTTCACGCAAGGTATTTTTAATGAAGCACTTTTTATTTTACAAATGATGGTGAAATAGCAAAATTAAAACCTTAATTAAGAACTTTCAGTTCACTGCCCAATAATTTCCGATTTGATAAATTTTTGACGTGTATGTTTATTTTTCCAGACAACGACAATGTTAACATTTCCTGTGTGTTTTTTTAACAATTTGTTAAATATGTTTTTTTGCCTTCGACATTTAAATTGTTTTTCTTGATTGATTCTAAAATCAGCGATCTTATCATAAATTGACCACAATATTAGATGAAAGGCGAAGTTATAACAATTTTTTATAACTGAAATACACAGGCTTATATATACCTGTGTGTATATATGTAATAGACAGGGTATGAGCACAGACTTTCACATGACCCACCACTCTCCACACCATCTCATAACACTGATACACTTGAACACACATATGTTGAAAAGATAAATAATCACCAATATACGTATTTCATGCTAAACCAGCAATCATCAGTTGGTCCAGATTACCATCTCTACACATATATGCCACAAGTGCTCAGATATATATTAAGATAGCAAATCCTCCTACTTTAATGGACAGGCTTCAATCCACTCCACACTGCAACTCTTCAACCGTCCATCCAATTGAAAATCTGATGATGGAACGCTCAAAGGCCACCCTGAGGCCGAGATTATTGTCACACCTATGTTGACCTAAGGTCAATCTGACCCCACATGTACAGGACATAATCCATTAAATACATATGCAAGGGATAGGCAGACATCTCTAATATGTAATAGCTGAAATATGGATTGAAGCCTGTCCATTAAAGTAGGAGGATTTGCTATCTTAATATATATCTGAGCACTTGTGGCATATATGTGTAGAGATGGTAATCTGGACCAACTGATGATTGCTGGTTTAGCATGAAATACGTATATTGGTGATTATTTATCTTTTCAACATATGTGTGTTCAAGTGTATCAGTGTTATGAGATGGTGTGGAGAGTGGTGGGTCATGTGAAAGTCTGTGCTCATACCCTGTCTATAACAATTTTTTATATAAAAAATCTAACTTTTAGTTTTAGAAGGAATTTTATTCAAGGAAATATAACTACAGATATTCCACTTTAAAGAATATACATATACACACAGATATTTCAGTTCAAAAAGAAAAAAAATATATACAAAACTAATCAAAGAATCCTATAATGAGTATTTTGAGTAGCATTCAGTGAATTATTGACTCTAATTTGCTTTTAAAAAAATTAATTTTTTTTGCATTACTATTGTAAAGATAAGAGCATATAATATAAATGTACTTTTTATTTCTGTGCAGAAGGCATTTGGAAAAACTTTATAATTGAACTTATAGTGGCATTATTTTTCTCATAAATATTTGTAATATAAGATCGAGTGTATCGTTGCTACTACACTCAAATAATATATGTTTTTGGTTATCTTCTGATCTGCTACAGAACTCACATTGAAACAGTTACATCTGTTTCACCTATTATCTTCGATAATAGTATATTTCGTTGCACTCAGATGGCGTGTGTTTCTTTAATTTAAAACTTTGAGTGTGCTTATAAGATTGCCGAAGGTGTGCGTATATATAATCGTCCTTGTTAATTATAATATAAAAATACAGTCTTCAATATATATACGCGCATATTCATTTACGCTTGTTAAAACTGAAATAAACATAACTGTGTAATTAAAATTTATCTATATAGCAGCATAATAAGTTTAAATTTACAATATTACTTAGTTTTCAATATTCATTCTAAATAATTATTTATTTAAGTCAGTATTCATTTTAGATAATTTTCAAGTCAAATAATTTTCAGTTCTTTTGTTTGTTTAAAATTACACAAGCAGAAAGTTGTTTATCAGTTTTAGCATTTCTAAAAATAACTCTTTGGCTATAATTTGACCTATTTAAAATTATAACTAAGACCAATTATAATATTCAGTCAGGCATAAATCTATACAAAGTGCTGTGGCCACTCTCTTGGGAAATATCTTTTGGCTATGATGTCAATTAAAATAATAGAGCCTTTCTAAATCCAGATTTAGCTATACTAAATAATTTACTAAGGAATGTTTAGTTAAAGGCTAGTTTGAACCAGTCATCAGGTGATGTGGCATGAGAAAAAGGAGGAGGGAACTGCTGTCAAAAATATAATATAAAAAGAGCTGTAGTAGCCATCTAAATTCATCCATCTAGATCCATCCTTCTATTGTTGCTGTTAAAAAGTTGCTGAGCTGAAAGTTAAATAAAAAAATTGTTCCTGCCATATTTAGCAAGCTAAATTCTAGAAAGCCAGTATTTAAGCAGTTCCAATCATGACCGTGGGCTAGAAAACCACCAACAGCTGTTTGCTCTTTCATGAGTGGCTACCGATGAGAGAAGACATCCACCTCAACCATGCCCAGCCCATGATGGAGAAAAGAAGCACACCTGAAATGCCCTAGAGTTCTTGACCAAGGTGATGGAGAAAGCTGCCACAGAAGTAAATTGATAAAGCCACATCCAGACTAAAACCCAGAGAAGCCCAGCCTGATTTGATAGAGAGAAGCACATTAAAGAATGCCTAAAAGACTTTACCGGTAAATCATTCTGCGGACTGTTTAATTTCATAACTAAATTATTCTAAATGAAAAGCTAGCCTAACCAATAAATCTTGTAATTAATATTATCATTTAAATGTTACACTAAACCTTTTATATTAAATTTATTTAAAGCTTAGAGCACTCTCAAAATTCTTGCTTGATCATAAATTGTTTAAATGATTATTAATATTTTAAGTAAGCACAAATAATTAGGTTCTATAAAAACATTCAAACAAAGTTTCATTTCTAAATTATAAATTTATTGTTCATTTTATGCCATTTATTCTTATGCCATCCATCTTTAGTTTTAAGTTCATGTTTATTAATTTATGCTGTGTTGATCTGAACGGAGTTTTGTGTTTTTAATAAATTATCGGTAAAAGGTGGGGCGAGTAATCACTTATTATTATATCAGATTATTGCGATATAAAGAATATAGTCAAAACTCCCTTCTGAAACAAAACTATTATTTACGCTAAAGTGAATCAGTATTTATAATGCCTTAACAAGTTATTTAAAATGAAAATCTTTTGCTAAAGTTATTTAAAATGTATATTTTGCGTATATTATTTAAAACGCAGATTTTGCCCAGGTTATTTAAGAATTATATTTGCGTAAGTGGTTTAAAATATGTATTTTGCTTATTTATTTAAAAAGTATATTTTACGCAAGCTATTTAAAATGTAGGTTTGCGTACGTTATTTAAAACACATTTTGCATTATTAGTAAGGTCTATTTTGATGAGTTATTTAAGATGAGTAATTTATTTAAAATCAATATATTGCATGAGCTATTTTATAATCCATAATTTAGATTATCTAAAAATCCATTTGATATTAGATGTAGGTTATACTACATATAATTAATGTTCCCAGTTCTAATAAATCTTACGTTTTGCTATAACTTCGTTTAATTAGAGAATAAGAAGCTATGCAGAAAACCCTTATATCAGTTTCTTATTATTGCCTTTATCATGTAACTTAATAATCACCTTTATGAACTGACTGGTGGTAGTAGCACTGAAAAAGCTAAGTCTTGGTGTAATTAATTTATAAAATATTAATTTAGCATTGCGAATGTATTGCTAATTAGCATAAATATGCATATCTCCCTACTATGTCTATAATGGCCTACCTCAGTATCGTTTCCACATCAAGTCATGCCTCGAAAGTTTAGGCAAAGGTGAGTTATTCGTATTTAATGGAACCAAAGCATTTCCATAGGGCTCGTAAGCCACTCTTCTATTCACTTTAATAAAAAGGCCTCTTCCATTATAGCAAGCAGATCGGTTAGGGAACTGTTTACTAGGTAATAATCCTCAATTAAGAATGCATTCGAGGTACATTTATCTGATACTATAGTTTCTAACGCACTAGAATCTGATGTTCAACTGCCACATTTTAGTTCAGCTTCCCTAGAAAGTAACTTCGGCTTTGATCCGATTCAGAATCTGAGTTAATGCGTTTATCTATATAACAATTATCTATATCACGCAAATGTCTTTATGATATAATTTTAAACTTAATAATAATAATATGATTTTAAACTTAGTATTAATAATATAATCTCTATCAGTTACCAATAAACCGATCACTCTAGCTGTTACTTATTTCCACTATATAAAACATAGCGTGAATTAGGACATGAAAGATGATACAAGCTTATTAAAAAGTCATATGCTAATTAAATCATTTGTAACTCTGAGAATCCACTCATTGCTTTGTGATATTATTTTATAATCCTGAGCCACTCACCTTTGTGTGAGCACTATATAAATTGTGTTGTGATATTGTTTTATAACCCTGAGATACTCACCTGCATGTGAACCCTATAATTAGGTCTGTAACCCTGAGTCACTCACCTGTATGTGAGCACACTATATAAATGACTGCAATATATTCTTCATAACCTGAGTATTCACTCACCTGCATGTAAGCCAGTTATACACAATTTACTATGCTTTAGTATTCATTAAATGTTATATTAAATTTATAAAATATAAATTTGTCTCAGTCTCATTACTTGCTCATTATCTTATGAATCACTGGTTTAAGTTATATAATATGCAATAGGGGGGATAACTCCTGTTTTACTGCTTTGCTATTGCTGGAACATGATTAAAGATATATCAAGTGTAACCTCAGGCATGTCATTCGTGATGGGTTGACTTGGAAGCACGAGTGAGAGAGTTGAGGTATGATCAGATGGAGGATATCACTATCCCGACTTGGTCAGCTTTTGGTTCTCTGACTTGGACTCTCAGTCTGTTGAGCAAATGTATAAACCTGACCATTACAACATATAGCGTCATTGTTAAGTATGTTTCTATTGTATCTCATGAAATATAATGTTGGTAATGGCCACATGCTCATTTTGAGTAAAAAATCAAAATATTTGGGCTTAAGTGTCCAATATTTAAATCTACATAGTAGCTGCTTATTATTAATGCCTACCATTTTTATAATTTGTATTTGTGTGTAGAAGTACATATGTATTCCAGTAGCACCATTTGTCTTGTGAAAAAGTTATGTTAGCATTAATAGGTTTTAAGATTGTATGCTGATATTTTGTGTATGGAGTAGCTTTGTCTGTAGGTGTTATTTTAAGAGTGACTTCTAAATGTGGGTATATTCTTATTATGGATAATATAAAATTAATAGTTTTTTATGTTGAAAATACATGAATTAAATGTAGTTTTAATCCATTTATGTTACTATGATACTGTATTTTCCTGAGTGAAATGGCCACTATTTTTTTTTTCCATAAAAGTTTTATATTCTTTGATATAAAGGATTTTGTAAAGTCTATAATTAGTGTATAATAAATAATTTTTGTAATAATCAGCATGTTTATAAGTGATACTTTTGAATATAGAGAAAGACATGCTTTCAAGAAGAAGGATATGATCCATTCTGTTGTTTGAATTAGTTTGTTTGTTATTTGCCTTTGCATAGCCATGTAACTCCTATTTTTTAATGAAAACTGTTAAAATACCAAAACTGTCTTTATTTAAAATTATATAATTTTTTTTCATCTGCATATGAAAGGAAATACAACAGTTAGGAAACAGTCTATTTCTTTTACAATTAATTAAAAATTGAAGATCACAAACATAAATTTCTTTCTTCATACACATTTTTTCAAAATACCTCCATTCTGTACACAAATATTTTCTGCAAAAATAAATAAAGTTAATTCTAATAATCTCATGGATAATTTTTGGAAGCTTCCATGTAATAAAAATATAATAGCTAAATAGCTGATGTTTCAGAACAATAACAAATACTTTCCTCAGAGCTGCTTCTTTCTCAAATCATAAGAATGTGTGTGGTGAGATTTAAAATAGTCATTTTTTTCCTTTGTTATTTTCTCCTCATTCTCAAATTTTATTGGTTGAGAAGTTTTAAAAATATTTTATCTTCCAATAGCTTTTTCCAAATATTGTTATTTATTTTTAATTTATCTTTTAAAAATTTCTATAGATTCCCTTAGCAATTTCTAGTCATATCGTTCAATTTTTGCCAAAATATGTGTTTTATTAAAATTGATGTCATGGTTGGTTAATTTTATGTGGCTGATGAATTACATTTTTCTCTAACTGCCAAAATGTGTTTTTCCTTTCTTATGTTTATTCTATGATTGGTCTGTCCAATGTATGAATGTAAACAAACTCCACATGAAATTTCATATACATTATGAGTCTCCAAAGGCATTATATATATATATATTGTAATGATCGGAAAGAAGTGGGGATCGAATCTAACCACAATCTGCACTACAGGGGCGCCATATAGGCATTTGAGCCTAGAAAAATGTATAAAGTAGGCAGATACGCGCTGTTAAGATTTCACTTTATTTAAATTTTCAGATCGTTAGCCCAAGTCTCTAGCTCAGTGGAACAGCAGAGATTATAAAATATAACTTTATATCTTAAATATAAAAAAATAAAAGCCACTGCCATAAATTAACACATAAAAATATTTATTTATGCACATGTCAAATCATTCTAATTTGAGGAATAAGTTTAACATTTTAGATTTTTATATTAATCTTTAAATTTACATTTAACTAGATTGCAATAATGAGTTTAATATTTATTTAGTGAGTCGAGTATGAATAGACTATATAGATTGTATTTGAAAAGAAAAATGTTCTATCCCTTATTTCACCTTAGGCCAAAAAGTTCGCAGTCAAACCAGTGCCAATCCATCTGATACATTTATGTATTCAATGTAGCATGAAAATATGACAACACAAAATATTATACTGTCAGGAATGTACATCTGAATAGTAAGTAGAGTTAGAGAAGACATTGTCTCTCCACCAACAGGAATGCTACATCTGTTGGCAAGTAGAACAATAAACAAAAAACTCCATAGGAATGAACTGTGGTCCTTTGCCGACTTACAAACCCATCCATAGGCAAACAGAAGGTGTGTAGTGTATATATACAATCCTGTCTGTAGCGGATCCCATACTACATCTACTAATTACACAAATATATCCAATCCATTGAGCTAATTCAACTACGAAATGAATAACCTAAGATTACCCTCCCTTAAACTATATATAACTTTACAAATCTATACAGCCATTCACGCCCCACTTAAATTTAACATTTATTATGTTCGCACAGATGAATTTTATAAAATTTGTTTTAAAATGTTGAGTATAGATCGGCTGCACAGATTCCACGGTTAAAAACATTCCAAAATAAACATAACCGATCAAAATAAATACAAAGTCATTGATAATGTCAATTGCATAGGGAATACAAAAAAACCCAATAGCATTCATCATAAGATGCCACAGTGACATGATGACTTATATATTCCAATCGACTATGAAACAGCAACATAATTAACCGCTAATGAATCTATGCAATGTCTATACCCAACTTTAAATTTCATGCATTTAAATAATTTATACGATAAGTATTAATACAAATAAAAAATAAAAAAATGGAAATGATGTTTATCAACGCAAAACATATAATTTAAACATTTTCAATTGACTTTAAACTTAAAAGTCAGATAGAAGTTCATAAGCTTGAACGAAAGTTCTTAATTATTTTTAAATTTTAGAGTTCATGTCAATAGCTTACAGAAGAAGAATCACTGCTCTTGATGTAAATTTCCATGGGTCTTTATTTGAAAACCCAGTCCGATGTCTCGGAGGTAGCATTAGCTGGTTCAAGGTATCACAGTCAGATCATTTTTAAAATAGAGAGAGAGTGTGATATGTGCGTCCTATCACGACCCTCAAAAATAAGCCAGAAAAAACTCAGGAAAACTGTATTTCTCCTTTTATAGTATCCACACAGATTCAATCAACAAAATGTCACTAATCCATCCTTTTCATTCGGTCGGGGCTGAGGCTTGGTGCTTCCATTGGTCAAGCTAATTTCTCTTTATTCTCTTATCTAACTTTTCATCTGACTTTTTAATTACACAGCTTTTGGATAATTAATAAACAATCATTTCCATTTACAGATTACAGGAATTAATTAATACCTGTTTTTATTTTAACTTACGTTATTTCTTTATTAAAATATTTCTATATTTAAATCTTTTATTTTTTTATCAAAAATGTATGTTCAAATACTTTTTTTATTTATAAAAAAATTTTTTTTAAAGTTTTGCATCTGTGCGAATATAATATATACGTTATACGTTTAACAAACATTTTAATTTTAGCGTTTAGTTTTTTTCCTTTTTAATACACTTATTTTTATTTGCAACTTAAAAGTTTTTAATTCAATTTAATGTAACGATATATTTATATATCGTTACAATATATATATATATATTATGTTAAGAACATTTTTACAGGTTATAAATATAAATGATATGCAGATTCATGGGTTTATCCATATATGATTTTAATTACAAATATACTAGCATTTTGACTTGATCATGCAAGCCATCAATGGAGTGATGAGATGAATGCTATCAAGATGATTGTAGAGATGCTGCAAACAGTTATTATAACAATGTTGAAGTCCCACCAATAGAAAAAAAACAGGGATATCAAATTAAAATATAAAATTCAAAAAATCTTTAGAATACTATATTTTTTAAAAAATGATTCCAAATAGGAGGAAGGTTGCTCGTGTCATCACATTTATTGATATAATTTTGTCTTTTCAGTAGCTCAGTGGCCTCTCTGACTTTACAGTAGTGAAGAGTGTCACATCTCGCATTACAAAAATCAATATTATTTACTAAGACAATAAACCTTATGTAATCATTGTGTGTTAAATAAATTTATAATTACAAAAATCAATATTGCGATCTGACTCCATACCATGCAGTGAGAGTGCTAATAATTATGAGTGGTGCTTAACTGTGCTATCATGTTCATCTTTTACTCCTGGAGTTTATGAAATTTCATGTAGCCTTTATAAAATTTCTTATGTAGATGTGAAACATCAATAATAGAAGAGATAAATATGTTAATGCAGTTAACAACTCTCACTCCATGCTATAAATTCAGGTCATAATATTGATTTATCTAATACCAAGACCTTTACAGATATGACATTCTTCACCAATCTAATATCAGAGAAACCATTGAGATACTAAAGAGACTAAACTATGTCAAAAAACATCATGACAGATGCAAAGTTTCTCATGTTCAGAAGAATTTTAAAAATATATTACTCGGAAGTTTTTATGTCTTTTATTTTTCAATATGTTTTTTTTATTGATAGAACTGTAACATTGTTATAAATACTATTTACAGCAACTCTTCAGCCATTTTTACAATATTCTATTCATCATGCAGTTGATGGTAGTGTGATGAAGCAAAATATTGGTATATTTGTAATTAAGATCATACATAAATGAACTCATTATATATATATATAAATTTGAATAGATTGAATGATGGGTAATGCAAGTTTTTATTTTTTGTACGTTTGTATTAACAGTTGATAAAGATTGTCAGTGAAACAATTGAAAGTACTTCTGGTAAAGAATAGATTATTTAATTTTGAATACTGTGTTAAATATATTTGTTTGAATTATTATTATATAATTTAAAAATACAGACATTTAATGGTTGTAGTTATTTATATATATATATAATTAGATACCGTACATATATGCAATAATATTACTAATATTAACTTTAACTTACATTTTCTATGAACAACTTTAAGTACTTATGCTCAATGAAAACATTATTACTAAATTTTCATTCAAGCCTTGATATCAAATTGAATGTTGTGATCGAGGTTCAATAGAAGTTACAGTTTCCAAACAGCTGATGAGGTCAGTTACTTATGGAAAACATTTACCCAGAAATGATTGGCTGATTTTTTTCAAAAAGCATTGCTGCTTAAAAAACGCAAAAAATTCTATAGATGGTGTCAGCAGCAGTTACTTGTAAATAACTTATGGATACTCCAAATCTAAAATATATATATCTAGCAATATGTTTTCCAATGAGTATATAAATTAATCTGTGAAATACAACTACTTTCATGAAAAACATGCTGATTCATTTTTTGTTTATTTGATATTTTATAATACAATCATTCAGTTTTTGCAGATAAGCTTTTATTTCTAAAATATTTCAAGACCACATCTAATTGCAGCTCTTCAATGAATTACATTCTCTGTCATATCTCCTCATTAAAAACAATCAACATTACATTTTTTAGAATTTAATTGAAATAATTTTTATAACATAATTGGGGTCTATTGATCCCATGATATGTCCAAATTCAATATAACATACCAAATCTCACCAATAAATGAGGTAAAATAACAAATCTATATATATATATAGTTAATTTTAATACAGTAGTTATTTGCCTGTGGTGAAATTTCCTATTTTTTAATTTACTAAAAACAGTAGCAGTTAACTATCAAGATATCGTGGTTTACCATCCATGCTAAAAGTTACTAAAGATTTTTTTATGACTGGTGAATAAAAAACTTGACTTTTGTTAATATTAATTACTAAAGAAAAGTTATTTAATGTTGCATTCAAAGCATTTATTTACATTCTGAAGATCATCTTTGAACTGACAAAAATAAAAGAATTATTTCCATATTATAAATCCAGAATTCAAGAAGCTGAAGTTATTTTTTTTACTTTTAATGGATTCAAATTAAAAATTCAACTATCAAAAGTGTACTGCATTTTAATCCCTACTGCATTAATCCACCTACAGACACTTCAAAGACCACTGTCATAAAAATCAAAAGCAATGTCAGAGCTAATATATATCTTTGCTTAACAATTTTCATTTCAAATACTGATTTTCCATATAGTAAAACACATTATTTCATTCTGTCATGTAAAAGCTGTATAATATAAATAAATTTTGGGAGACAACCAAGTCATTTTAAACATGCCATAGATCTACTTAATTAATTAGTCAAATACCTTAATCAAATCAATAAAAGCAATATATAAACCAATCTTTTATCTCATTTCTCATGTATTTGGATGGTAACAAAATTCATGACTGTAATGTTCTCTGATTCTTTAAAATTAGGTTGAGTTCTGGTACCATCCATCTATGACTAGAACATCGTATTCCCCAAAATTCAGTAGCTCTTTATTTAGTATACCTGCTAACTAATATTGGTTAGGATTTAAACTATTTTTGTTGTTGCTTACATTCATGTCTATCCATTTATCTATTTATTTTAAATGAAACATTTTTCCACAAGAAGATGAACAAAGTAAATCAATTCTAATACTATTTAAGAGTTTGAAAACTAATATGACAAATTTTCCTAATCACTTTTGAACAAAGGAAGTAATTTTATTATCTCCATCCTGATGTATCTCCCTACCCATTCATCTAATACTCAGAAGGGTATATGATTTAAGCACTGGGAATGTAGACCTAAGATGCAATCTAATTCTGGAGACCACCACACATTACATTAAACTACAGAGAGCCCTACCAATATATTAGATGGAAATATTAAATGTGCAGAGTTGTCCATTTAAATTGACTTAATTAGAAAGCACTTAATCTAGAGCAACTGTCCTAGGTCAAGGAGTAAAGTAAATGGACAGGAGGGTCCATTTGAATGCAATCAGCCTGTCAGTTTACTTTAACCCTTAGCCTTGGGAAGTTGTTCTAGATTAAGTACTTTTTAATTAAGTCTACACATTCAATATCTCCATCCAAAACATAATAGCAAACACTTATCTATTTTGGAGCACCAAGCACTGTCATATTTATTCATAATGTTTTTAGTTAAATCACATTTACTTTATTATTCACTTTGATGTGGTTCAAGTGTAAAGCTAAAAGTTATACAAAATTTAATAAAATTCACAAAGTATCTTTTTTAAGTGATAAAATAAAGCTTACTGATTAAGTAATGACAAAATTAAGAGCTACAAAATATTTATTCTCATGTTGCATCAGAAAGCTTAATGTTTGAAAAATTTAACTAAAAACTCTAAGTGAATAATGATAAGTAGGGGTGAGTACATAAATTCCAAAACTGATATAGAGTTAAAAACATCAAAACAATTAGGAAGGCACCTAATAATGAGACTGCTATTAACATTTCTATAGGATGGGGGTGGATAGGGGAAAGTCAAAGAAAAAGAATATTGTCACAGCATGCTTAAATACAATGAAAAGGTAAGCATGAACTTACCAGTTCATGACAAAATACTATAGATCAAATTTTTTTCACCAGAGTATTTCTTGTTGAATTATTTAAAAATTTGTGGCATAAAATTATATTATAAAAAATAATTAATAACAAATAATTAGATTATAAAAAATATCTGATAAAAAATAATTTATTAAAATAATGACAAAATAAACAGCCTGGATATTACACAGTCAACATTTTATGCATATTTCATAATAAGTTCATTCATAGCTACTGTCCATTGTAGTTTAATATGTTCATTCATAATTAATAAGTTTATTCATAATTAATAAGTTCATTCATAATTACTGTCCATTGTAGTTTTTGCTTATAATAGTGATAAAATTTGCAAAGATGGCATCAGTCACACAGTCCTAAAAGCAAATTCCTGTAGGTAGGATTTGAATAAAGGGCTGCTGGTGCCACATGAGCTTGTGTTTAGCTCTCATCCACATAGTTTCCACATTGGGTCATGAGGATCAACAAAGTTCTGGTGTACAATGACAGGGTGCATATATACACCATTATGGATTGTGCTTAAGTTGTTGTATGCACCCCATCCATATGTAATGATGTGGGTCCCTGGCAAAATATTGTATTTTTGCTTAAAGAGTCATAGCTGATCGATTGAGGATCTCTACCAAGAAACACCTTCCTGAATCTCTCTCTATCCCACTAAAGACTCAATGACCTCGAATTGCTCCTCAGTGATATTTTCATTGAAAATATTTTGTTTCATCAATTTCTACAATGAATGGTGATCCGTTATCATCAAATCCACAACCTGCATTGGATATCACTGAAAATATGTTGCACATTTTTTGTGGCAAAAATTTTCCCAGTCTATTATAGTGTGGCAATTTACATTTGTCTTGTGAGCAATAAAACACTGTGGCAAATTATATGACCAATAATATACTATAAGCATAATTGTCTTTAGGGACAAACAGCTTTTAAAAAAAAGAACCCTTTCTGATGAATACATGGTGGCGCCATAATCTGCATTGCCACCTGTGACCATCTCCGCATTCTTGCTGTCTGATCAGAGAACACTGCATGCCACAATGATGGCATAAGTTACTATTCTTAATCAGGCACCTCCTTGCTAACCACTTCATTGCTAACTCCAGAGTTCAAAGTTTATCCATCATTAGCCACAAAAACAATTTTCTATGTGAATATCTGCAGCATGTAACACTTCATTTTCTGGCACTACAACTATATTTTCATTTGCAGGATTCATTTATGGACTATGTCTAAAAACTGAAAAACTCTTAGAAAGCCATGTTTTACACCTTTGAAAAACTTGTAAAAAGTGCCACAAGACAATGTAGCAATTTCACACTACCAGCAATACTTTATTCCAATCCTACCTATAGGAATTTGCTTTGTGGATTTTATCTTTTGTATAAGCGAAAACTATAATGGACAGTAATTTGACAAGAAACACTCTGGTGAGAAAGATTTGAAACAAAAATTCGAATTTTGTCATGACCTGGTAAGTTCATGTTTACTCAATAAAAGTAATTAAAAAATAAAGATATGATGCAGTAAGTCTAGTTTTGACAGAATGTGAATGAATGAACACACCCAGTATTTATATATATTGTAATGGGATTCTTCACTTTGCAGAGTTTTAACATTTGAAGTAAAGTTTATTTTTGGATTTACGAGTTTGTAACAAAAACATTACCAGTTTCTTATTACTATTTTTTTTACACTCTCTAATCAACTACTTACTGTCTTTTATAAAATTCTCTGGATAATCTTGAACAATCTGAATCCTCTGAATAGTCTGAATCATCTGAAGAACCTAAATCCCTGAATAATCTGAATAACAACAATAGGGGATTTCAGCTTTTTATACACCCTGATTCCACACCTGCTTGACTTTTTATCCAAGCTATCAATTCATTTGATCTTTATATTTTTAATTAGTATATTATATATATATATATATATATATATATATATATATATATATATATATTGTAACATAATTAAAGTTACTCAAAGAAATATTTAAAGGAGTCCAAATATCAAGATTTCTCCAAATAACTATTACCATATTTAAAATAACGTTGGATTTCTCAATATCCAAATATCAATAATTATAAGAAAATTATTAATAACAAGTATTATAACTCGGGCATATGAAATCACGTGAAGTGAGTACACTAGTAATTCAATAAAATATAACTCAGGTATACAGGCAGTAGATCTTATCCACTTTCATTTCTTGGTTTGATGTTAAGTGCATGTTTAAACAAATACTAAGTGAATATGGTCTAGCAGGGCGCCACTAGATTATCTGAATCTAGACACGGTTATATTTAATAACCTTTTCACAGGTACCGGGTTTGAATCCCCTCTTTTGGTACTTTATTTCTAATAAAAATGGAAGATTTTGCTTTTTGAGCCATATCACTATACGCACTAATATTTAGGTAAAAGTAAAACATCTTTAAACCAAAGTGGAGTATATTAGATATAAATCACTTCTTAGATCTTAGCATAACAAATGTGTTTCAATATTTTTATAAGTTTACTAGCTCAGATTATATATAACTAATTTAGGATGGTAATTCACTCATCCTTGCATGAAATAGATGACGGGATGTGGTTATAATAATACTAAGAAATCACTAAATATTATAAAATCAATATTTATTTATGGCCTTTAAACATTTAAACAGCTCATTAATTAAAACATTGATGATGATGATGATGATAATAATAACGATAATGACAAGGGTTTCAACTACAGCTCTAGGACTAAGCCTAAACATAAAACTAATTTTTACAAAGAAATTCATAATTATTGCTTAATTTTAGCATATTTACTGATATCTTAAATAACTAATATTCAATCACTGATGATGATGAATAATCACACTTAACAAAAACTACACTTAATGAAATATATACGCCTCATTTAATAAAACAAATTAATATTTATTACTGCATTTCTAACATATACATAAAAATTTCTAGATAAATATGAAAATTGACATGAATAATAATAATGATAATAATTGATTATATAACAATCCTCAGATTAATTTCAAGTTCTTCCCCCTTTCCCTTCAAATGTATTTTGTATTAAGTTGGATGTCACATTGACCATGATTTTCACTCCATGAGAAAAGTATTTCAAGAAAAAAATATTATCTGCTCATTAGCACACATACTTTATAAATCTAACATGTAAATAGAATGTAAAAAAAAATGTTAGTAGAATTGAAAGAGCAAGTTTCAGAAAAGAGTTTTAAATCATCTCCCCCTCCCTTCCAAGCGCTGAAATCTATACTTTCTCAAGACAAAATAATTTAATATTTTAACACCACCCATTATTTCACATTCACTCACAATTATACACATATAAAATATTACTATGTATGTGCGTGTTTTATCCCAAAACAATAAATATATATTAGTGAAAATTAAAATCATAATACCATAAAAAAATTGTTTTACACATTAATATTTTTCATAACTGTAAAATTAATAAACAAATAATTTTCATACATTCAAGATCATTTATGAAGCTCAAAGTTATTATTAGTAAGACATTCTTGTTTTTAATCGATCTGAATAGTCTTTAAAAGTTCTTTAAATAAAATATACCACTTTATTGCTAAAATGTTTCTTAAGACTGATATCATAAAGAAAATAGATATAAAAAGTCATATTACCGATCTTTTGTTTGTGGCGAATTTCCAAGGGTTCAAACTTGTCTTGTATAATGTCTATATTTCTGCAGCTACCATTTTCGTTTTACGTGGGAACAATCTCTTTCTTGAGGTGTATAACTATTTGATGATGATGACTCTATTGAGGTTATTTGCTTTAGTGGACAATTTGGAAATCATTATATTAATTTTTTTTCTCTTCCTGTCAAGCATGTGGATGAAATACAGCAGTTGTTTTCACATTTATAAATTTTCTTGAGTTTAAAATCAGTTGTTGTAACAATTAATTGGACTTGATGATTAATATTTATCAGTAGATTAATTCATCTTCTTTGAATGCAGGTGAATGCTTTCTTCCTTCTATTAAAAACATCTTATTTCTCTGGTCAGTTGAAAGGTGTAGAATATTATTTTAGACACAACATCTTTTCTTTCCTATGTGATGTTCAGCTTCCCCAGATGGTCCGGAAAAGATGGGACATACATATAATTTTTCTAGCCAGCCATTTCTTATATTTTCAACATTCAATTTAATAGAATAATAAACCGAATCATAATCACAAAAAAATAATAATTCCAGACAGCTTTTTATATCCAATTTTTAGCTAACTTAACCAATCAGAGATAGCATTACTTGCTATTTTTGGACAAATTTGTTTTAATTAGATCTCTAATTTATTTTCAACTAAATTATTTTTCAACTGAAAAGTTTAATCCTTTTTCCAGACACTTTTGTTTTAAAAAAAATAGACTTAATCCTTATTTCCTTTCTTTTTTTTACATTTAGGTAACATTTCCAATCTTTGAGCTTCCTTCTTTAGATCTTAAGATAAGACAATTTCAAAATTAGAGCTCTCACCCATTATAAGCTCCCAAAGTGAAAAACAATCATTTACAAAAAAATTGCTACAAAGATAAATATCTGATTAAACCGATTTCCTCTTTCAACATAAAATTGTACAAAAAAAAATAATTTGACAGATTTAATCCTTCCTTTTCTTTCAATATTTAGTAAATGTAAATTTCTGTATGTAATGTACACACATCCTTCATTCTTTCAAATCATTCATAAACTAACATTAAATAATATAATTGCTAGCTTAGTAATTATAACCCTATTATTTAATTAAATCTGTAACTTTTAAATCCCAATTATAATTAAAGAAAAGCAAAATAGAAGTATAGAATAAGACATTAAAATTGATCAAGCATAGGTTAGTTTTAAAGAAAGTTAAAATGTTGCATATTTGAAATATAAAACAATTAAATAGTTTACACATACATTGCCTATATGTATGCGTTATAACTTTGCTTTGTAAAGAAAAATTAAAATTTTAAATATTAAATGTGTGTACTGCTCTTTTTGAGATTTATTAACACACAAACAAGTAAAGCATATAATTGTTGTCCCACTCTTTCTATCTAAAGCTTTTAAAACTGGATATGGTAGGGTTTGAACTTGGATGCCCTACAGCTTCTTTTATGGTTATATAAAAATGTGATGATGATTTTGTTTTACACTTTCTTACATGCACATTACTATAAATTTGGCTAGTGACCAAATTGTAATGGCACAATATATATGTCAAAGCATTGAGAAGTACATTTTTTATTCCCTTATTTTTCCATTTTAATTACATGAAATTAGTTCTTTATTGTTTATTTAATCAGTCTGAAATCTTAATCTCCAGAACCTGATTAATCATATACAAATTGTTTCAATTAATTATATACTTTAATTAAAAGTGTTTTTAATCAAAAGTACTTTTGAAAGAATTACATAAAAATATAATACACACACAAAAAAAAAAAAGAAAGAAAGATAAGTTATAATTAATATTTTAACTTATTTTACAATATTTGTACTTTTTATTTTAACGTTTTTTTCCCCAAGCAATTAATTATAATTTTATTTTTTTATTTTATTTAAAAAAATCATGTAACTTACACACTTACACAATGTATATATATATACACATCATTACACTATATAAATGTGTTCCCTTGCTTTATTATTAATAACAATTACATTGTTATTTTTAAAAAAAAATTCAATGTAGTATAGTCTTAATTTATATAACCATATTATACACATAAAAAGTGTTTTTCTTATGTGTGTGTGTGGATGAATATTGTATAATTGAAGTTCACCAAAAATTCTATTGTAATCATAGTATATCAGGTAAACATGAACGATTATATGTGGTGTATGATGTACATGAGTGAAACTTGAAGAAAATTATCATAGCTCACTGCTAAAGTGTAAATATCAATTAATGAGACAAAGATGCACTTTATAAATGCAAGGAAGAAAGGACTTTAAAAGATTCTAATATTTACTTCAATAATGTTAGTTGCCAAAGTGTTATTCATCAGTATAGAGACATTTCGTCAGAAGAATTTAGAAAAAATGCTATTACGATACTTTTTTTAAATTGCATTTGCAAAGCAATCTATTGAGATAAAAAAAAATTATAAACTAACTATGAAGTTTTTTAATAAAAAAAATCAAGAGACCATTGGAATTAAATAGTGGTAGAGCAAAAGAACCTTCCTCTCATTGGCTGACTTTTTCTTTTATTAGAGAGTCATTGGTTATTTTGAGAACATTTTTAGTAATTAAAAACATTTCTTGCAAAGTTTATTAAGATTCATAATTATTTTTAAACAATATTTGTGAAATAATTATTAGGAAGCCATAAATAGCAAAATCACAATATGACACAAAGCCATGAATAGCAAATTCACAAAAGACAGATAACAAAATTTGTCAAACCTCTCTCTGATTTTTAAATCTCACAGGTCAAAAAAATCCAAAAATTGACTCTCTGATGGATTAATCACAGCAGTGATTTGGTTTCCATGACAATGTTGTCAAGTTATCATCGACAATGTTTACCGGAAGGAAAATTGGTAAGTGTAATACATCATCGATTGAATAATACTAAAGTACCCATTATTAAAACCAAAAGTATACCATTATTACACATGATGGGGTCCATCAACATAATGTATATATATAAAAAAATTAGACAAGCTGAATTCAGGCAACTTTTGATGCCTTAAGAGTAGCAAAAACACAACATAAAGAACTCAAGAGAACGTTTTTTCTCTCCTATATATCTGTGAACAAATTTATGTCCAACAGAACTGTTTAGACACAGGAACAGACTTATGCTTACTGTGTAAGCCCAATCTTACCTATGTAATCATTGTTTTTTAATCAATAAAGTATGCTTTGAAACATAGTTAATCAAGTAGATAAAAGTTGGTGAATGGAGGTTTGCATTAGATACTAAGATCTAGGTACAGACTCTCAGATCCAAGGCTCTGCACTGATGAAAGCAACAATCTAGAAACTAATCTGGGGATATTGGATGAGTAAAAACTAGATAGGGATTTTATGCAACCTTCTTTGTATACATTGATTGCTAAGGCTTTCACTAGATGGCCCTATTTGTGGAGAGTTTGTTATTGATTTAACAGCATGGGTAAGCATTAAAAATGGTGATCATCTCATGTTTTAGTGGTTTTAAATAAAAACATTTCTTTAATATATATTTGCTATCAACCTGATAACCTAAAAATTAAAAATTTTCTAACACTCTGAATCTAAATTAATCTGTTTATATAGTTATACAAAATCTGATGGCAAGTCAGTAACTGTACAACCGCTGATTATTCAAGCTTACAATGGTTGGCACTAGGGTAGCAGTCAAGATAAAAGTGCACTTATTTGTAATGATATATGCTGAAATAATCAAATGGTATTTATTGCATTGGTATTTAAAAATAAGCTTAGCAATTTAAAAAAACCCCACTAATAACATATAGACAATAATTATTTAAAATACAATGAAACTTCAATCCATTGTTTTCAAAGTGAAAGAAAACAAATACTAAATAAAAAAAAAAACCAACAACAATAGTGTTATATTTAAACAGTATAAAGCTGTTGCACATGCGCTTTGCAGATTTTAACTATAAATGACTGAATACTAACACTTCAAACACATGATAAAGTCTTTGGAAAAGATAGAGTGGCCATCTACCTTTTCGAACTCAAACGCTTTTGTATGGGAAAATCTTAAGTGTTTGAAAGTGAAAGTGTGAAGATATTAAATAATCACTTTAAATTACTTTTATATGCTTGAATGAATGATGCTGGTGAAATTTGCTATAATTTATGATACGTCATTTTTATTTGAAAATAAATGTATGTAAATAAATCAATTATTTTATATAGCGTGATGTTTATAAACTGTAATATTTAAACAGCATAAAGCTGTTGCACATGCGCTGCAGATTTTAACTATAAATGACTGAATACTAACAATAGTGTTGAGAAAGTTAGAGATAAGAATATTTAATAACATTCACTGAAATACATTTAAAGTACAACTCACATTTTATAATTCCAAAGTTATAAATCTATTAATTGCAAAATGTATGTGTAATTTTCATATATTGTAATTATATATATGTTTAAAAAATTTAAAGAAAGGTAAAAGAACATTTTTAATAAATAGTCTATTTTATGATAAAAGTCTTTTTCCAACAACCCTTCACAGAGGAACAAAACAAATGAAGGCCATGCTCATTAAACTTGCAGTTGTCAATGAGGGTTTGAACATTGAACAGTTTTAGGTATGATAAATAGATTTGATACACTATATACATATATTTTTTATGTCACACAAATACACCACCAGACTTCCAAGTTTTTAATACAAGAATTTTAAAGTTGTGTAAACTTGACATGGATAGGAAAAATAATACACATGCATATGTCAGAAAATTCTTAATAAGCTCAATAAATTTTACAATAAATTAAAAAAAACCACAGCCTCAACTTATAGAAACTAAAAAATAGATAAGCCTGTCATATGTTCTGAAAGTCTCTGAGAAATTAAAAAGAATATTTTCTGAAAAATATTATATAAGCTTTTGAACTTCACTGTCACTAAATAAACTCTTAACAATTTAAAAGACAAACTGCCCACAGAGTCAGTTCATCAAATCATCCACAAAATCAAATGCAACCAAGCTGGCAGCCACTGAGGAAGCTATGTGTAAGTTTGCATATTATGGGGAATCTAGAATCTCTCAATGAAACTAGCCCAGCATAAATACCTATACAATACAACACATAATGGTAGCAAATATTTCTCAATATTTATGGACCATGAACAAAATTCTGTCCATACATTTCATTTGTCTAGAGCTGGAATTGTATGCATTCAGATGGAAGACAAAAAACAAAAGATTAATTAAAGAGGCTTTGGCAATAGAAAAAAAATGATACTCAATAAACAGAAAAGATAAAAGCACACCCCTCTCAAGGAACTGGGATCTTTGAAAAAATTTAAATATTTTTAAACATTAAATAACATAAATTTAAATGTTTTTAAATATTAAAATAATCATCAAGTGTACATGATAGATGGGAACTCTAAAGAATTGATTTTGCCATGACTATGATATGTTCAATACCGAAAGCATGCTTAGCATTAATAAAAGCTAAGTTTAAATCATGTAGACTACTTTTTCTGTATGAAAGTCCAGAAGATTTATGTGAATATTATAATAAACTTTTTAACATTAATAAAAAAGTAATAATATGGTTTTATTTTATAAAATAAAAAATAAAAAAATGAAAATCTTTTACTGACATTTGTTTCCACTTTAAAATATGAAGTTCAACATGCTTGGAGTCAATTCAAAACTTCGGTAATGTAGACACATTTATTTCCAGAATCATTTTGTGTCATTATCTCATTAGTTCAAGTATTAAAATTACAGAATTTCAATGTAAAGCAAATTTTATGCTAATTAAAAAAAAACATTACTATTGTCAGAGAGAGAAAAAGAGAAATAGGGGAAAGGGAAGCAAAATAGATTTTATTTTGATTCCAGAATAGTATAGCACAATTTTTAAAATTATATAAGTGAATTTCTTATAATTATGTATAAACAATACTATTCCTTATTATTTTATCAAAATAGTAATTTTATTAGCGATGTTTTTGCCCTCGTATGTGTACTTAAATGGATTATATCCTGTACATGAGTGGTCAGAGTGACTTATGGTCAACATGGATATGATGAGAATGTCACCATCAGTATGGGCTTTGAGCATTCCATCATCAGATTTTCAATAGGATGGACAGCTGAAGAGTTGGAGAGTGGAATGGATTGAAGCCTGTCCATTAAAGTATGAAGATTGGCTATCTCAATATAAATCTGAGCACTTATTGTATCAGACCCATATAGCTATCTGGTTTGCTATGCTGAGTTTGAAGACGTTACGTGTCTAAAAAATTCACGCTTGCAAGCTGAATAGAAATTGTTTCATAAACGCTCAGAGTTTGTATTTAGATCTAGTTTCTTTATTCCTGTCTTTCACTGACGATAGCAAATAGCTTGAAATCATGATCTGAAAGTGGAATTATAGTTAGAGATAGTGAATACTAACTACTCTGACGTTTATGTAAACGAAAATACGCTTGATAGGTGTTTTTGGTAGGACGCCATCTGTGGATATATATATATATATATATGTAGAGATGATAATCTAGACCAACTGACGAGTGCTGGTTCAGCATGAAATACATATATTGGTGATTATTTATCTTTTAGACATATAGGTGGTCAAGGGTATCAGTGGTATGAGATAGTGTGGAGAGTTGAGGGTCGTGTGAAAGTCTGAGCTCAAAATACCCTATATATTACATTGTTTGTACAAGTATATATATATAGCTTATATGCTAGATATTAAATATGTTTTTGGAAAATTGGTAAATTATTTTAAATAGTAAGAAAATAAAATCATACATCACGTGACTTAACTTGATACGCTTGTATTACAAATTTAATGAGTGCGCTGAACAAGTTTTTCCGATAAATGTTGCAAAAGAAAGCATTTAAAATCTCTATTTATAATTATACCTATCCCCAAACCCAATGAGGCATTAGGATATTCAGACATTAAATCTAATACGAATTCAAACTCAGCATTTATCTAATACTTAACTGTTAAGTAGAAAATCTGAAAATTTCAGACATCTATATGTCTTCAAATCCAGCTCTCTAATAATTTTCAGTTACACCACATATTAATAGCCTTAGCTATATAATATCGCTATTAAAATTTATAAATATATAATTACCGTAATGTTATTTACGTTATTCGTAATGAGAAAACTAACTTTAATACATCTGTGTACGTATGTAATATAATTTTTAATTAAAACCAAAATTTTCGTTATAGATAAATATTACACTAGGAGGATCCTGGTAAAAAAGAAAATTATTTTTTTCCATGATCAGGAAATAAAAAACATAGTAAAATGAAATATGCTGGAATAGACGAAAGAAGTTTTATTTTTGTCAAAAATAGCAAACATTTAAATAAATGTGAATATAATTTAGGTAAAATTTTTCTTTGATCATCAATGTGTCTTAAACACGTTTGATTTGTATAATTCAAACGTCTTTATTATATATATATAAGTTGGTGTTTTAAAAGAGAAGAAAATCGATTTCTCCAGCACTTTTTAGTTTTAAAAATTATGAATATACCCATTTTTCAAACAATATTGAATGAATATTACTTTAGTTATAAAATGACAATCTATAGAACATTTTTGTCTTACTTTAAATCTAATTAAGTAAAACATTTTACATTATAATTTTGAACTATGGGTGAATGAACAAAAGAACATTTATTATTTAACTTCAATATACGCACATTCAACTACTTTTCATAATCTTTTTAAAATAAGTATTAAGCAAATTATCTAATTTTAATGACTTAAACTATTCTATTTATTTTGGAAAAAATAATAATTTAAAAAACAAATGCCTTTTAGGCTCTAAAAATTATATTTGTTATATGACATAGAATGAGATAGAGAATAAATTAACTTCGTTAAAGAATTGTTTATAAAAGCTTTTAAGTGAAAATAAAATACCATTTTAATTAATTGGTTTAAAATTACTTTTACCGTTTATTTATTTTATTTAATTACAGTATTTTCAAAAGTCATAAAATTTATTATAATATATATTTTGTCATTTCTATAATAATAATAATAATAATAATAATAACAATAATAAAAGAAAAGATTAATAATAATAAGAAACGATTGTTAAAAAAATATATTACCTTAACACAATAAATATATAAGTTTTAGAATATTTAAAAAGAAGAAAAGACAGAAAAAGAGAAGAAAGAGAAGGGAAGGGGGGGGAGTGAGAAAGAAGAATAGAAAAAGGAAAAATAAAAAAAAATGAGAAGAAATAATGAACAGAAATATGAAGAAAAAAAGGTAATGGGAGAAAAAAAGTGGATGAGAAAAAGAGGGGCAGAGGAAAGAAGTGGAAGAGGAGGAGAAAGTAAGAGAAACTAGACAAAAAGAGGAATAGAGAGAAAAAGAGAAGAAAGAAAGAAAAGTAAAGAATAATAGAGATAGAAAGGAAATAGAATCAGAAGTGAAGTCAAAAAAGGAAAAAGAAAACAAATGAGAGAATTTAAAAAATGAAAAAATAAATTATTTTAAGTAATAAACAAAACGAAAGAAAATTGATAAAAAGATAAACATTAAATAAGCCATCATAAAAATCATGTTTATGCTTTATTTGTCAATTAATTTTTTAATATATTAGCATAACTGTATAATTCTTTTACTCCTGATATAAAAACAAGATATGAATATAGTACACAACAATTTTTTTTAAAAGTGTCATAGCATCGGCCAGGACGTGAACCCACAACCCGGGCAACTGCCTGCTAGTGCACGGCAGTCATGCTGACCTCTCAACCACCAATGCAAGACTAGTCCACAACAATTATTAAGTAAAATTGTCAAGGGGTTAGATTCACTCATGAAACTTTTAGAAAGTAATCAGTTAGATCACTTTAAGTTTTTTTTGAGAGTGGATATTATCAAACAAAAGGAAAATATGCAATGTTGGGTTTTGGGAAAGGTCTAGATAGATGCCCTGTATTCTTAAAATTCCTAATTGTATCCTAATAATATTAAAAATTGGTTAACATAGTATTTTATCCATGTTAATGCTCCAATGCTAGATTGATATAAAGTTCAGAGAAAGAAAGTTCTTATTCCTGGTTAGATAGTATTAATGTAATAAAAGACCAAATATTTCTTCTTAAAAATTTTAAATATTGTTACAACTATAAATTATGGAACTGGATTTTGGGAAATGATGCAGAAAAGTAAATAAATGTGAATGCAACAGTTATCATCTTAGGGATTGTGTTATCTTTGTAGTGAGGATGTAATATATATATATATATATATATATATATATATATATATATATATATATATAATACATATTTTGCGGGTTCATCCGTTTTAACATATATATATATATATAAAAATCAATAAAAATAATAAATATACTGGTAATTAACTATTATATAGAGTCTTTCAATTTGCAGAAGTACTTTCAATTAATTCTTTAACCTTTCTCAACTTCCATTAAATTCAAAAAAACAAAACAGAAGCAAGCATCATCAATCCAAATCCCTAGTCTATTAATTATATTCATTTTATTATTAAAATTTGGGTTTCATGGTATTTGAGTTGATGATGTTTGCTTCTGTTTTGTTTATTGAATTTAACAGCAGTTGAGGAGGGTTAAAGAATTCGCCAAAAGTACTTTTGTGGATTGAAAGACTATTATATAAAATTGTAGGTGCAAATTAATGAAATAATCATAAATTTCTATAAAATAAAATGATAGTTGAGAGGAAATTCTACTTATGTTAAATTTCAATAGCTGTTGTGATTACAAATGTAAAATTTCAAATTTTTATGCTATCAAATCATAGGATTCTGTTAAGAATTGTGTTATAGAAATGAGGTAGGTCTATTATTCCAATTAGTTCTATGACAAGGATTGTATATTAATAGCTTTAAAAATGTCATTTTTTATTTGATTTGACAATAAAATAAACGTGAAAGTTAATAAACATTTTAATAAACATTTAAGGAGAGAAGTACAATAATTGAAAAGAATGCGAAAATATGATTGATATGTGAAAACTACAAAAAGGACTCATTCATTTACTGATCATAGTCAATTTAAATTTTAGGGTAACATATAATTCTAAAAATTATCATGTCCTATCAAATCCATAGAGTTCATTCTTTTCTTATCATAATGGCAATGGATGACAATTGATTGTGAAGAAGTCTTGAAAATATGGTGATTGAGTTAGGATTGTTAAAAACGATTAAGAGTATTTAAAATACTAATTTTTATAAGTACTAATTGGGAAAACAAAATCAATGGAAGTTATATATATATATATGATAAACAAAAATGCACCTATATATTATATATATATATATATATATATATATAACAAAAGGTGTGAATTAAAGAAGATTAACAACATTTGGAAGAAGTTATTGGAAGAGAAAATAAATTTTAAAACTTCTCAACCAATGGAATTTAAATATGAGGAGAAAGAAAATGATAAAAACGATTTTAAATCTCGCATTCTTATGATTTGAGAAAGAGGATGCTCTGAAAAAGGTACTTGATATTGTACTGAAATGTCAGCATTTAGCTTTTTCACTACACGGAACATCCCACAAATAGTAATAATAATATGACAATCTTTTATCTGTGAAAATATTAGAATTAACACACACACACACACATATATATATATATATATAAGTGGATTGAAACAGGAAAGACTATTTACACTTTATATTCTTTATATTATTCTTGAGAGAATTAAAAGTTGATATAAAAAGGTTAAGAATAGTGGTAGGCATTCATATAATTGAAACCAAGAAAAACATAATGTGGCAGACTTTTTCATAGATAATGTGGTATTTTATTTTGGAAACAGTGTATTAGTGAAGAATGGATAGACTGGAAGAAATATAAAAATTAAATTCAGAGAGAAAAAAAATAAAATTCTAGTATTTAATGGGAAGAGTAAGACTGAAGATGGAGATAATATTATCTTGAAGAATTATAAGAATTTAAGTATATAAATACTTTGTTAAGTGGAAAATGTATTATACATGGGTGAGAATTAGAATTGAAACTGAAATGGAATTGATTCTTGCACTATATATATATATATATATATATATATATATATATATATATATATATATATATATATATATATATATATATATATATATATATAAAACATTATGCAGAGTGGATAACAAAAATATTGGACAAAAAGACTTTACGTTATGCAAAGTTAATGTATAAAAAATGAGATAAATTTATATAGAATATATTCCAGATCATAATTGTGAGAGGTGAGAAAAGTCAGTAGATTAGTTAGTAACAAAGAAAAAAGTTAATAGAAATGAATGTGAACAAAAAACAATTATGTTATATAAAAATGAAAATTGTACAAGATATAAAAGAATGTGTGATGGCACTGAGGTGGACTTATTTTTACTGAACACAAGAGTATGACTTTTAGATACTATGAAAAGAATAACAAAATGGAATAATGATTTCAATTGTAGATGTATTTTGTGAGGAATTGGGAAAGAAGAGAATATTATCACTTATTTTTGGAGTATAGAATGTTAAAAGAGTATCAGAATAAATTGTCTGCAAAATGGGAGAAATTCAAAGGTAAAAGGAATAAAAGAGATCCAAATATTATAATTTTCTTTAGATTTTTATATCAAAATTAAGGAATATAAGGATAGGGTAATGAAACTAATAAAACAGGTTTTATTAAAATAAAAAAGGAAAAAAAAGAAATGAATCAGAACTAAAAAAATAATTGTTTAATAAGAAGTAAGAAGGAGATGAATTTATTGTAGAATATAATTGTTTTTGAGGGACGTAATATTTAGTACTTGGCTAACATGTTTTCTAAGTATGTAACTAATGCAAAAACATTTCCAAATTCATTTAAGAAAAAGTAATTTTATGTCACATCACATTTTGAATAGCTGATAGGAAGCTTTTAATTATATTTTTAAAATTTTGAAGAAATACCTGAAGATGCTTTAAAATATAGTGTTATTGTACTCATTTTAAAATTTAAATTTCTTTTTTGGCACACAACTAAATATGTATATGTTTTTATTGTTTTAGTTTGTAGAAGGAAAACTTTAGTAATTATCAGGTAATGTTATTGTTATTCTTTATAGACAAAGAGGTTTTAAAATTTTTATCTAATAAGTTGCTTTTAGTTATGATGAGCAGTTAATAGAAATTCAGCATGCTTTGCAAATTGAGAAATAATATGGATGTGTTTCTTGCTTCCAGATGATTATAAATAAAAAAGTTACATGTAAAGGTATGATACTCTAAAAACAAGTGACTTAGTTAAAAGATAAGCTTTGTGGCAATGATTAAAATAGCCAGTTGTTATTCATAGTATACACCTGCATTATCATGATATGAAAGTAAACATTATTATCAGGAATTCTAATTTTACTTCCCACTTTCATAATAATAATCTTTGGAACATATTTTTAAACAGCTTCATTATGTGAACCACAAAATGTGATATGAGCTTAATTGGTGAAGGTTTTAATTTAAATTGATTAAAGGCAAAAAGATTATTCTCTTAGACCCTAGATTTGGATAATCTCCAGCTTGTGGATCAACTCTGAACTTTAAAAGTAAAACAACTTGTGCCACTTTCAGAATATGACATCTTTTAATTATTACGATGAACACAATTCTTTGATAAAGTTGTTTCAATGTTTATTTATCTTTGGTAGTCAGCTAACAAGTCTATAGTTTTAGAGTAGAGCAATTCTATATTGTCCAGTAATTTCCACTTGAGAGCATTAAAATCACAGATAATCAGGTTCTTTGATGATATCAACAATTATGTTGACTACAGTGTTTTTTGTCATAGCAATAGTAGTGCATAGTTGCTTATATACTGAGGTTGTGAAAACTCTGGATGCATTTCTAGTAATAAACAATTCATTTTTATGTTCTTTTATTTTAAATTCCTAAAAATTATCATTTTTATTTGCATCATCTAAGTTTGAGCTATCGTTTCTTTAGAAAAATGGTTGCCAACCACTGATTTACATTTTGCTAATTATTGCACTATAAATGCCATTATAATAGTTTATAGTAATCCAATAATTGTGCTCTTCTTGCTAATTCAAAAGACCTAGAAAATATATTTGATGTTTTGAGTGCAACCTATAAAGATTTTAATTGTTTTATCAGCCAAGATTGGCAAAATCCTTAGAAATCTTTGGTTTAAATGATAAACAGTTTAAAATATAGAATCAATTTAAATAATCTGGAAGGTTTAAGACAGAAGATAAGAGTGAAAGGTTGAGAAGCAGAACAGACCATGTACTATTGTTTTATTTAATGATTTGAAAGATGGGAATAATTTCATTATAGAAACATACCTTCTTCAACAAAATTAAGCATTTCAAATTTATTGTGTAAAATAGAGCTGTAGATTTCTATACACCACTAAACATCACATGATCACCATTTCTTATGCTTTCTCAATCTGTTAAAACAGGCAAAACTCTCCATACAGTAGTGCTACTCAGTGCAAGCCAGATTAATCAATGGATGCCAGAAGGCTTGTGCATAAATTCCTTATCTAGTGTATACTCATCTAATATTCCCAGATTAGTTTCTAGCTTGTTACTTTCATCAGTGAGAAGTTTTGGATCTGAGAACACTGCACCCAGCTTTTAGGATCTAATGCAACCCTCTAACAGCCACCTTTTCCTGCATTCTTTGATTACTCTGGCTTGTACTGAGTGGCACTACTGTATGGAGAGTATTGCCTTTGTTATATTTCTATATACATAACGCAAATTTACTAAAAAAATTTTAAAGATATACTGTAATATTCTGAGTAATCAATGGTTAATAAGTGGTAGTGAAATTTGATTTATATCCCAAACTTGTATCTCGCTTTTGTTTTTAGTCAATGGAGATTTCAGATTTAAGACTGGAACAAATGCATTTAGCAAATACATTTAGCTTCTATTTTATTGTAAAACTAAAAGTCTAAAATTAAAGAAAAATGACAAAAACAAATTTAAGATAAATAATTACTAGCACGGATGAAACCTGTACAATTATATAAGCAGATTTATTCGTTCAAAATCTTAAAACTTTTTGGGTTTTAAGCTTTCAGCTAAGTATTAGACAGAGTTAAACGTGTTTTCTCTTCACATCAACTGCATTGGCTTCCACTTTGAATCCCAAACTCTTACTGAGAAAGATAAAATCATAACAGGCCTGGGAATTTGATTTTGCTATTATCTAGTAATCATTGATTACTCAAAATTCCTTAAGATGCTCACAGAGAAGAGAGCTACTATTTATTATATACACACGCACACGTATATATAACAAACATATCCACAGAATAACACTAGATTGACAAATTAATTACAATAAATAACACATTAACACATGTTTAAACCATACCTCATACTTGCCAGTACAAACGAAACACAGAAAATTATATCTCTTTCCATACATCTGTCTACGCTTATAAATAGATTAAAACGATTACACCGTAATAATAGGAATAAATACTTAAATAAGCTTGAGAATAAAACGCTGAGAAAGTTGACAAATTTTCTATTTTAAAATTATATATATACATAAAAATTGATTAATAATGTTTTAAAAGAAAATATATTTATATAATGAGATATTACGAAGAATTTTAAAATATTTTGTTTCAACTGGAAATTGAATCATCAATATCTGCTCATCATTAAGATACTTACTTATACTCAATCAACGGCTTACCTTCAACAACTATAAAAACCATTAAATACGTTTTGATATTTTTCAAATAATATCTTTCTTTTAAAAACTAATATTTAAATTCATTTTTATGAAATTAAAATTGCATTAAAAAGTTTATTTTTAAAATTAAAAAAAAAAATGAAATAACTGTTTGAATTCAATCTGTCAATGTTGAAAATATCAAAATAATAAACATTGCCTCCTGGAGGAAAGTCATTACTATAGATAATCAATCATTAAAATAAAAAATGATTCTCAAGAGTTTAGCTGAGTGGAGGCACTTTTTCTGGAAAAATTATTTTAATCAAATTTCAAGAAAATATTTCACAAAAGCTTTTAAATTAGAATTTTTATTAAATAATTGTATATAAAATGAGGTAATGCATTACGATTAATAATGATAGAAAACACTAAACTAAATTATCGCAGGTTTTTAATTCAATGACATAACTATCGCTGTCGAGCAAAAAGGTTCACGATCTTGATGATAAGATCGCCAGAATTAAAACATGTAGAAGAATTAAAAAGCAGATTATATTTGACATTTTTATTGCAATAATTGTAAGGAATCAAGTCATATATCCCATGACTTAATTTAATTTAATGCTTGAATATTTTTGCATCTCACTGAAAAATGCCTGAAGCATGAAACCGGTCTGGGGATAGGGATATGTTAAGAACTATTGGCACACTCATTATATAACATTTGAAATACAAGCTTATTAAATTAAGTCATGTGATATAAAACTTGATTTTCTTGCAGTTATTGTTTTACTCTTTTGACAATTTTATATAGTTAAAGCTATTAATATATGCTGCATCAGAATTTAGTTCAGTCCCATATGGCTATTTAAATTAGATAAGTTGAATTTGAAGACATATGGGTGTCTGAAAATTTTAGAATTTCTACTTAATAGTTAACTATTAGATAAAGTGATGAGCTTGGCCTGGTATTTTAAATCTAATGCTTGAACATCCTGGCACCTTACTGAGAAATGCCAAAAGCATGAAACTGGTCTGGGGTTAGGGATATTCTGAAAAGTTTGTTGAGAGCTATTGGGATGTTTATTATATAATATATGACATTTTATATATTGTCAGACCTCAATAAAAGTGTCCATCTTCTATTTCTGTGCACACACTTCAAATACACTAATAAATACATCTGAAAAAGTAAATGACAAATAGATTAAAATTCTTCAGTTGATCTAAAGCACAATTTTGTATCCATATGAGAAGTTGTGATGTGGACCAATTAAAAAATACTAGTTTCCCCAAAAATGTATATTGAAGTTATTTGACATTTTTATATTTATTTATTCATACATTTCAAGTGAATGCAAATAAATAGAATTTTAATTATATCTAAGATATTACACATTGGTAAAAAAAAAAAAAAAGTATTATGACATGATTGTATTAATAAGAGATATATTTTTAATCCAGTTGTAAGTTTATATGTAGATTTCAAATATGATAATCTATAGTTTAATAAGTGATTAATAATAATCATTACTGATTACACCTAAAGAGAATATTGTCCAATGTTTGTGGGTGCATAAAATTGGCACTTATAGATTAAGTTGTAGTAATTTGGACACATTCTTAATTGTTTATATAAAAATAAAATGGCCTTTAAACAAGGATCAAACTGTACTCACTATGCAAATTATAATATAACTTAAAAATAATGATGATGATTTTTGATTTCAGATTTTCTTTATACTTTATCTAATTTTTCACTTGGTGTAAAATATTTCAATGGTCATTCATTTTTTACAATTCATTTTTTCTCCCCAGATATTTTGTATAAAAGTCAGGAAGAATTTTTTTTCCAGATATCAGTAATTTCACACATATTTTATTCTAATTTGTTAATTCCAAAAAAACTTTCTTTTAGGAATATCAGGATAAGTGAAATGACATTTAAACCCCACCTTGATGGTCTTCTGGTCATTTCCCACAATCTTCAACTTACAATATTACTTTGATAAATATTTTGAATGCCTAAATACTTGAATATTTTGTGAAGTTTACTCATGATTATTTTTGCATAAGAATTGTGTAATAATTATTAAAAATAAAGACTAAATATAATTACATTTCATTTAGTACATAAATGTTTTATTTTTAAAATAAAACGTTATGTTTTTCTGCATGGTGGTCACAAGCTGTTTGCTAAAGATCATCATTGATAGACTCTTAGAATAAATGGCAAAACTGTAAAATTATTAAAAAAATTAAATTTTTAAAGCATAATTTGATAGATTTATATCAATATTGATTTATTCACATTTTAAATACAAATGTCTAATAGAAAGATTTTGTTTTTCTTTTAAAGTGAAACTGTTCCTCTTGACAGTAGGTGATAAAAAATATTTATTGTTTTTATTACAATGTAGCTTTTTTAAAGTTTGCAAAAGTTAATTGTGATTTTTTAGAATTTCATTCACTTCTAAATTAAAATATTTATCAAATGAAGTTAAATTTATTATATTATGATAAATAATAATGGTTTAATATTAAAATTAATGTTGATAGCTAGCAGACAGGGAAAAAAATCTGTAGAAAGTTGCATTACCTTTTGAGAAGCTTATTAAAAATTAATTATTGAGAAATTTAATTTGAAGTGTAAATCAATGGTTTGATATTTGTTATGGAATATATATTGTAAATATCCAAAATGTATAGCTCACATGAAAATTACACAAGGGCAGTTTGTATGGGATCTCCATATTTCCATATCACACAATAACCCCTTTTTATAGACTGCTAAGAGCATCTAGACACTTGAGACTCTATCATATTCTAATTAAATTACTGATTGCAAAATAATTACAAATGCTAAAGATGAGACACTACAATTTATTTAAGTATATACAAATTTATAATACACACATGACAGCATAAAGTGACTACCCTGAAAATTTATAAAGAAGTTAATATGATGAGTTATTTATACATCAATAATTAAGTTTATGCGCAGGTAATATATGATATAATACATTCTTGATTGTTCTGAACAGAGATAAACTTGCTACATAGACCAATGATCACAACTATTTATTTTTACAGTTTTAAGATTTAATAATCATACAGTTTGAGAATATGCTCTATTCATTAATTATTTAACTGGACTACTATAAATACTTTCAGGCTGTATTACAGGTAATTAACTAAACACTATATGTGCCTATGTAAGATGCAGGAAAACAACCTCTACATTACATTAATTGTGAATATACAAAACATGGGCATTAGAATTACACTATATAATAGAAATTTTCATCTGTCAAGTACTATTGTAAAAGCACTAAGTGTAAGAGTGACTGGAAGTCACAAAACATTATCATCCAAGATGTACAAGAAACAAAGCATATAATATACAATAGGGATGTCCATCTACTACATACACTGATCTAAATAAGATAACTGTAAGTGGTTAGCAATTGCAATGGTATCACAAGCATTTATGAATAAATATATACAAATGAATCTCATTTATAAACAAACAACAGACCAAAATAAAGTTACACCCATTTGCTTATATAAAAACATCCAATTATCCTTCCCCAAAACTGAAGGATAGGTTGCCTAAAATTGTAAACTATTTAAAGATAATAATAAAAAACAATTTTAATTTATTCTGTCTATGTAGTTTGTTTTATATTTTCAGGAAGAGGATAAAATACTAAGTTTTTTTACAAGCAGGACTAAGGATTGTGATAAAAAAGTGAATTACTTTATTGGCATACCAGTAATAAATCAATTTACAAAATCAATAGATAATAATAAGTTATAAGAAGATTTTGTTTATAAGGGAGATAAATAATACTGTTTATACTAGAAATTTATACAATTTTTAAAATTATAACCATTCATTTTCATTCCTAAGAGTTGAGTTCAGATTTGAGGTAGTCATAAACTTTTGATGGACTTTGTTCAACTATAGCTATAGTGGCAATGGTAAGCTTTAATCATACTGTTTTTAATTCAACAGGTAGCATTGGATAGTAGTCTAATTGTTGATTGATTGCTGGTTAATGGAGACAACCCTGTTTCTACATTAGCTGACATCTCTCTGTACTTCTCTATGGATCTTCAGTCTGCACTCTGTCAGGGGGTCAGAAAACCAGATTGATTTCTCTATGCTTCCATTGTATTTTTCAACATCAGACACAGTAAATAAAATGAAATCACACTCAGAGACTAATCAATAGCAATAATGATTCAGCAGTAATCAATAATTGTTCACCAATAATCAATAATAGTTTGGCAATCAAAGTATCTTGTTTGCAATGATTAAAAAATCTTTATTCATAGTTCTTAGAGTTAGCTTATCATCAAAACCAGATTCATCAGCTAATGTTGCAATCCATTGATCTATTGGTGGTAGATAACTCTTTAACTTCATTTTGGTATGCAGTTTATTTGTCCAATCCTGATGTTTACAAAATTATATCTTTGAAAGGGATTATCAGATTAAATTACATGACATACTTACCTCCCCTGCAATACTCCAAACAATTTAATATTCTTTATTTGAAATGGTTACTGGTTCACCATTTCCTTCTAGGAAGTCTGCATGATAGGTCCCACTCCATCAGAGTTAGTCTCCTTTGGATCCTTCACCCCCTATATGTGGCTGCTTTCTTCCAAATGGTATGTCAACATTGATCTTAGATATGAGACACCCTTATTAACTATGGTCATACTATGGGGTTCAGATTGACTGAGTTTTCTCTCTAACTTCAATCTGACCTATAGTACCTTAATTACCTTCTGAGGTACCCCCAGTTACCTTCCTCTATTTTGGATATTTTATTCTTTAACCCATGGAGGTCATTGATTATCTTAGCCCTTTCTTTCATGGATACCCCTTTTTCCAAGGTAATGTTTTTTTTCATCTCATACAACTGTTCTTTCAGTTCCTCATGTGCTTCTTGTAAGCCTTTGATAGTGGCTTCTCACTCCTTCTAACACCTCCATCTCTGTTCTAAACCACTGTGAACATGGGATAGTGCATTTTGGATAAATGCTTCCTTCTTGACTACCTTATCATGGGTCAACACAAATTCACATTTTGTTGTCTGTATGGCCTTGGTAGTCTCCCTTTTGTGATCTCCCAAGAGTCCCATGAACATAGCAAGTACCTTTTCATAATTTTTTGATGATCTGCTCTCAACTCTTCCATTCTTTTGTTCAGATCTTGGAGGCTCCTTTTCATTCCAGATCAGTCCTGTCGATTTATTTCCATCATCTCTCTGTCTTTTTCTTCCTCTTCTTCTTTTGATTTCTGTTTCCTAGCCTTTAACTTTTCTTCTTCCAATTTTTCTATAACTTCTAACTCCTCCTTTGCCTTTAAGTTTTCCTCTACCCCTTTCAACAAGGCTAACAGCAGCTTCTTCATACATTCATGACCTTTTCTGGTCCTTGATCCTGCATCAATCTAGGTGGCTCTTTAATATTCACAGGGCTCCCATATTTTAATGCTACCAGCTTGTCTATTTGTTAAATGCATTTTATTCTTGTTTATAAAAATTGTATCTTTAATTTTTCTTTTATTATGGTTTCTCTCTTCATGAAGAATTTTTGTTTAAAATCAAATTTAAATTTAGATTTACATATTTTTTATGACAACAGAAAACTGAAGCAGTCATTAAATCACCATTATTTTTACTTTTTACATGCTTATATAAGAATTCATGCTTCTTTAATCTCTTTTCAATACTGCACCTCGATTCACCTATATATGATAAAATATAGTCACAAAAAAGTTTATATATGATATTACTTTTCTGCTTGATAGGTATGACATTTTTAGAATTATTGACTAATTTATTAACATTGTTTGGAATATAGAATGAAACATTAAACACATTCTTATATATATATCCTTAAAAAATTTCACTTGTGGATTTGAAATAATGGAGTAGATATCAATTGTTTACTATCAATCTTCATTTTCTTTAAACCATTATAAGTCTTTGTAAACTGACATAAAGTATTGTTTATTTGTTCCATTTTATAACCAACATCAAACAATTCCTTGGAAAATATATTAATATGTTTCAGTTTATCACTTTGGTAATGACATAATTTTTTATTTCGAAACAAAAAATATTTAAAACTTGCCATATTATACATAATTGGTACTTTTGATTTACAATTTATATATCCCCTTTTTTGAAAAGGCTTGATTATTAATTTATAATTCAATATACTATTATCTCTGTAATAATTAAATCCAAATATTTAATATTTTAGTCTTGTTCCTTTCAATAGTCCATTTCAAGCCATTTCATTTATATATATAGAAAGTATTATTTGATAAATATAGAATATGAAAAGAGTAAAATGTATAAAAAGGTAATAATTATATAGAGAGATATATAGAGATATATGTGGGTATATAAATAATGATTATGGGAGAATATATATATATATATAATTATTCAAAACAATACATATATATATATATATATATATATATATATATATATATATATATATATAGGTTGTAATATTATATGTTCATGTATATTTGAGTTCATGTATTTGTATTGCATTTGTTATAGTTCTGAAGAAGATTGCTGGGGCAATCAAAACTTTAGGGTTGTAATAAAAGCATGGTAAAATAGTAATAAAGAGCATAATAGATGATTTAATATTATATGGATTTGGCAATGCAATAAGATAAAGTTGTAAATATTTTTTAATTGTAAATATCTGTTCTATTTTGATTGTGATTTTTCTGAAATAAAATAGAACAGATATTTCCACATTTTTAAAAATAATTTTATATATTGTATGAGTATACATTACTCACATATACATACAATCTATATATGTATACATTATATTTTTATTTCTATTATATTTATGAAAATAAATATGTAACATAGTAAATTAGTATTTTTTATTCTTTAAAATAAACAACCATTGTTGAAATACTAATTCATTAATAAAGACAATTGACAAAGTGATAACCTTTAAGTTCACATGCAATTTATCAATGAATTAAAGAAAATGAAATTAACTTAATGCTCATGCAATTATAAATAAAAAAAAATCAAATATTTTATTAGAAGATTAAAGATTCTATCTTTTTAGCAATATCCTCACAAGGTCTTATACTGTGTTTGATTTAAAAGAACAACATATAGGATAAAATCTATATTTTTGAACGACTTAATAAGAAAGCTTATTAGAAGAAATTTCTAATATTTCTTAAAGAAAAGTAATTTTTAAATTACTTAATTTGAAGAGAATTTTTGTATTCTATAAAGATAATTTTAGTTGGATTTCTAAATATAAAGATCGTTTTAAAAAAAAAAAACATTTTTATAAAAAGCTTCAAGTAAATTAAATTAATGAACTTTACAGTATAAGAAAAATGCAAAGTGAATGGAACACCAATATTATTGTAGGACATATAAAATGCTCATCTAGTCAAATATATATATATATGAATAACAACTTTTGCCAAATGCTTTTAAAGTTATATATAAGCTATATCGTTGAAATTGAATTATAATTGTTAATAAAAGAACTGTGTATAAAAGAAGATGCTATCTATATGTAAAGAATAAGCTAAATGCCAACTTGAGATCTCTTATTTTCTTCTTCAATGCATAACAATTAAGAAATTAAGAATTGTATCTTCAAAGGAGTTTCATTAGCAAATTCCAGGAACATCTAGGACTATTGCATTAACTTTTATAAATACCATTTAATTTTTAAAAAATTATAATTGATGAACTTTAATCTCATTTTCTTTATCATTGAATTTATTTCATTAAAGAGATGAATAGGAAGAGAAGATTAATTTAAAATATTTTATGTTTAATAAAAATTTAGATATGGGATAAGAAATATTAACATGGGAAAGGCATATAAATGTATAAAAGGGATAGAGTGAACTTAGACATAAAAAATTAAATTATTCTTCAATTTACATATTATTTTTTATGACATGGCACTACTTTGTTTGTACTAATTCAAATAGTCTAATAACCATTGTTTATTATAGTTGGATAAGTGATCAACATTGGTATGAAATATATTTATATACTTTTTTATTTTTTGTATTAATGATCAATAATTATATATAATCATTTTAATAGATGAAAACATTATATACAAATAATTAGATTATTATTTGTATAATATAATTATTATATAATAGTTTTAATATAATAGTTTTAATATTTAGATATATGTACTTTATATAAATTATAAAATCATGTTGTGATATAAATTAAAAAAGTATATCTACAGTGAGTAAATAGAATATATTTATATTTAAAGTATAAGATATAAGATAGTAGATATATAAATAATTCTTATATGTTATAAAGTTTAAATTATTTATTTGTTAAATAAATAATTATGTTTTATATTAAACTAAATAAGGTCTTTAAGTTATTTTATTTATTTATTTGATTTTATAAGATAAGATCAAACATTGAATATATAATCTTTATTGATTATTATATTAACTTCACGAAATTCATTTTAAAGAATTAACGAGATTTATTATTACTACTCTAGAATGTTGATAGGAACCCCTGAGGAGAGTCAACTGTTAAACTTTCTTGAGTTTGAAATCTGAGCATAATGGTTAAATCAATTAAGGTGAATATTTATTTGATGTGGTTTAGATATAATTTATATTAATAATAAATAAATTATTTATTTGGAACAGATATAGTTTTATATTAAAATTAAATCACATCATTCATGGCATCCTATATGAAGATCTCAAATCTGATTATAATGAGATGTGACTGCCTTAACTTATCTCATTGAGAGGGTACATACCGTTACAATATATATATATATATATATATATATATAAATATTACAATATATATATATATATATATAAACAAAAGTAGTTAGTTTGCTGATCAGAACTTAATTCAAATCCTAGCTTTTGGTCATGATAAGTGGGATGCTAACAACTGTGACCCAATGTCTTACATATGTACTGCCTTCTCCCAATACTTAGGATAGTTAGTTTTAAGTCTTGTAATGGATAATAAATACATAAATCAAGGTCATGTAAAATATGTTTTAATGTTCATATATGGATGTATTAAAGCCATATATAATCACACATTTTGAAATAATACTTAAAAGAAGTTCAGTAATTAGTTGTTAATTAAATAGACTAATTTATGTGAACTACAGTTTATTTTATCTTAGTTTAATATTTAAATACAGGTAT